>CAUYQG010180957.1:0-22123 GCA_963574415.1 Tarsius wallacei | reverse complement strand
GCAAGACTGATTATAAAAAAGATAGAGAAAACAATAAATGACCAGTACTAGCTATAGCTATAAAAAAAGAATAAAGGATAGTAATGAAATCAAATGAACAACGAGTAATTTAGCAAAACTGATTAGATAATTTTTTTTAGGGCTTACCAAAGCTGATGCTAAAAAAAACAAGTCTAAGCCTAAGTAGACCATATATATTAAGATATCAAAGTTATACAAGTCTTTAAAAACAAAGATGAGAATAAAATACCTAACAGGTCTGTCTTATGATGCCAACATAACTCCAATATAAAATCTTAGTAATTTTAAATAAAAATTTGAAAAGACCAATATCTCTTTTGAATTTAGACAAAAAAATTCTCTTAATAAAATGTAATCAAATTCCCATACAGAAATATATAAAAAGAATATGATACTCATGTGAGGTTCACCTAGAAATTAATGTTATAAAAATAAATTTAAGATGGATTAAATACCTAAATGTAAGACCTAAAACTATAAAAATTTAGAAGAAACCTAGAAGCCTAGAAATCACTTTTCTGGATATTGGCCTAGTCAAAGAATTTATGATGAAGACCCCAAAAGCAATTGCCACAACAACAACAACAAAATAGAAAAATGGAATTAATTAAACTAAAAAGTTTCTGCACAGCAAAAGAAATAATCAACAGAGTGAACAGGAAATCTAAATTGGAGAAACTATTTGCAAATTATGCTTCAGACAAAAGACTAATATCCAGAATCTACAAACAACTCAACATAAAAACAACAAATATCTCCATCAAAAAGTAAGCAAAGGACAAGAATAGATACTTCTCCAAAGATACACAGGTGGCCAAAAAACATGAAAAATTGTTTAGCATGACTAATCATCAGAGAAATACAAACTAAGCCACAATGAGATATCACCTCACACAGCTCAGGATGGCTACTATTACAAGGTCAAAGAACAGATGTTGGCACAGTTGTGGAGAAAAGGGAATGCTCATTCACTTTTGCTGGGATTGTGGACTAGTTCAAACTCTACAGAAAACATTATGGAGATTTCTCAAAGAACTAGAAATTGAATTACCATTTGATCTAGCAATCTTGCTACCAAGGCTCTACACAAAAGAAATCAATATATAAAAAAGACACCTGTACTTGTATGTTCATTGCAGCATTATTTACAATAGCAAAGTCATGGAACCAACCTAAGTGCCTACAACGATTGACTGGACAGAGAAAATACGGTATATATACACTGTGGAATACTACACAACCATCAAAAGAATGAAATTTATGTCTGTTACAGCAACATGGATGAAACTTGAAATCATCATCCTATGAGAACCGATTCAGGAACAGAAAACCAAACACTGCATGTTCTCATGTATATGCAGGAGCTAAAAGATCCCAAAGATGAAAACAGACTCTGGAGACACTAATAAGAGGAGAGGTAGCAAGGGGGTGGTTTACGGGGTTCAAAAATTGCCTATTGGATACAATATTCACCGTCTGGGGAATGGGTCACCTTAGACCCTGTTCCCACCACTACACAATATGTCCATGTAACAAACATGCACGTGTGCCCCGAATCTAAAATTAAAAATGGGAAAAAAGGAAAAAAATACAATTCTACAAGGATTTATTTTTAAGCACAATATTTGTGAGGTCTTTATGCCTATATGAGAGTTCTGAAATCTGGTCTTCAGGCATATGGTTTTGCTGCATAATTCAAGGTTTCATGGTGAGATATATGAAACGGTAATCCAAATATTTTCTCCATCTTTCCTCTCTTCACAGTCATGTCCCAGATAAGGTCATATGTCACATCTGAGGGGTATTAGTAGGTGACAACAGATGTGGTTTAACACTTTCAGCTATTTAAGATGGCCATTAGTGTATTGGAGGAGTTTAATGGTTTTGTAAAATTAACTAGCTGAAAAATAAAAATGCAAAATGTGTCCTCTTCCTTTCAAGGTGTCTACTTACTATGTTACTCTGAGGCTCTGAGGAAAGCTAGATGTAAACTTCAGCTGTGACTAGCACTCAGCACAGAATATTTGGACATCTGTGCCAGCTATTCCTGTGTCTCAATGTTTAGTTTCTGAACTGATTAAAAACATTATCTTTAAATAAAAAAGCAACTTAGAACTTGACTATCTCACACAAAACTATGCACATTTCACTTCTGCATATTGAAATGTAACAAATAATATTAGTTGATAGAATCTGCAAATTAGCAGTGTTTTTAGTACAATAAAACTAAAATCTTGCAAATCAGACCTCATTAGCTTAGTGCCTGTATTTTCATGCTGGGCAATAATTTCAAAAATTCAAATGTGTTATCTCTCAGCATATGACATTCATATTTTGGAGTGCCTGGGTTTTTAGCATACCTGCCAATATTTGGCATTTTCTATGATTTCCTTGCAGGTGTTGCAGTGCAGCTAAAACCCTTCATTTAGAGTAACAGAAAATATTTTTATATAAAAGTGTCATTGCATAATTTAACAGGCAAAATTTCCGAAATTTATGTGTTTTTAAATTTTTGCTTATTTTTTATTTTTAATATTTGAATATCAATACCTAATTAGAATATTTACATTGTTGAATAATATCAACATACAACTGAATTTAGAAATCTTTTAAAGATCTTGTTACTGAATTTAGAAATAAAAACTTATTTACTAAATTAAGAAATCTTTTAAAGATATTTAGGCCTTTATTTTAATCTCAATACAAATGTCTACAGTAAATTGGGAAAGATAATATTCTAATTATTTGTACAATTAAATGGGAACAAACAGTGTAGAAAGACACACAATGCCTTCTTAGGAAGCATAGCTTCAACGTAGACTTTGAAGGATGTTCGTGCCATTGCTTGATGTTTGAAAATAGGAAGTCTTTTCAACTCAGTGAGACAAAAAGCATAAAATGGTTTGAGAAAGCGTAGAGAATGTCAGCCCCAGGCCAATCTATTCTAAATGTTGTGTTTCAAATAAACATAATTGTAACTCCATTAACACTGAAGGCAGATACCTAAAAATAAAAAAGGCAATGCTATTCATACAGTATTACTTTTCATGTAATGGAAATGATAAAATAATTCTTTCAAAGAGTTGAAAAACATTAAAATAAGCTTTAAAAATCTCATTTTGAAGAAAATATTGTTGAAAAATAAATTGTACCACTGTGTGTGTCTCCCAAGGCTATGGAAGCCTAGGACTTAAATCAAGTCAGGAAAATACTCACCATTATTTATTTTTGTAGTTATTTTGCATGATTTTCCTCCAAACTGGACATTCTATCTCCAAAACCTGTGGCATCTCTATGACGCAGCTCTATTAGAGTGTGCCTCACGAGTTTTCATAAATATAATTTAGTGAAATATCATGTGTATTTTTTTCCATTTTATTCTACATTCCTCACACCATGTGTCATTTGCTGTGGTGTCTCTCCATATAATTCAGCCATCAGCATCCCAAAGGGTTCCTTCATTGTGTGGAATCATTAAGGCACTGGTACTGTCCTGAGTTTCATTCATTCATTTCCCTTTATTTTTTGCCACTTGCCTTTGACACTGTCACAGGGACACCAAGAGAGGAGGCTAGTGACCCTATACTTCCAAAATTGTTATGAAAACAGTAGCTTCTTTCACTCTTGTCCTTTTACTTTTTTTCCTTTCCAATCACTAATTGAGAGCTGAGAGGCCAAGGTTCTCTTCTCAGTCTTCCCTGATCCCACATTCCCCTTTTTTGCACCAAGTCTTATTGGTTTTGTTTTCCAACTTATTGAAGCTTTCCCTTGGCTTATGCCAGGATTGTATTTCACTTTTGCTATATGGTGTAAATCTTCACATTTGAAAAGCTGTTATGAATCAAATAATCAGTTCCTTAGTGTGTCTTCACTTTATCATCTGAAGACTATTTTGAAAATGTAAGAGAAGCACAATGTCTCTGTTCACTAATAGCTTATAATGGAAGTTGGGAAAGAGGTGAGAAACAGGAGTAACTAATACAAATACACAGTATTCCAGTTCTGCAATTATAGAACAATTAGTGAATCACTATACATGAGATGTACATTGTTATAAAACATAATTTCAAGAGTATTGAAACTATTATACTTGAGAGACAAATTTTAGATGAAAAGTTTTTAAAAGATTACGAATAAAAATATAAAGATTGAAAGAATGAAGGATGCTTTTGCAGAAGAAATAGCATTTAATTTGAACATAATGGCTAGAGCGTAGATTGTTTATATTTAGAGAGGGGAAACAAAGAAGAATTTGGAAACTCCCAAGAATATGTATGTTATTATTATGGAATGAATTCAGCAAGAATCTATAGTATTTGTGAAAAATAAAAAATAGAAGCACTGGTTTCTAGTTAGTCAATTCATATATTCTAGAGAAAAAGGCCCATTATAACCTTTTTTTTGTTTAAAAAGTCAAGGGTAATAATATTTGCCAAGCACTTTGAGGAAACAGGACAGTTTACCATGGATGCTTTGAGAAACTTGATAGTTGGTTATACTATTTACTGACTTCTGCAAACGATCTTTGCATGACATGAGGACCATAATATGACAATATAAGGCACTAAAGAAATATTTCACATTAACTGGATCAATCAAATTATGATAGAAAGACAAATTTGGTACTGTCCTAGACCACTATCTTACAGACCTGAAGTTGGAATGTCTTAATCTGCTCACAATACATCAGGAGTAGCTTTAACTTTGAGTGGACATTGAGGGTCCCAATCCTTTTTTTTTTTTTTTTTTTTAATTTGGAGTTTCACTCTGTCATCCAGGCAGGAGTGCAGTGGCATGCTCACAGTCACTGCAGCCTCAACCTGCTGGACTCAGGTGATCCTTCTGCCTCAACTTTCCAAGTAGCTGGAACTACAAGGTACGCATCACTATGCCTGGCTAATTTTTTAATTTATTGTAGAGATGAGGTCTTGCCAAGTTGCCCAGGACTGTCTCAAACCCCTGGGCTCAGACAATCCTCTTGCTTCTGTCTCCCAAAGTGGTGGGATCACAGCCACCGCGTGGCCAAGGGTCCGAATCTTAAGAGCAAAAATATTTATTTTTTAAAACTTATTTGTATATAACTTAATTAATGTGCTAGAGTAAAAAAGGATTAATTTTTAAAAAGTTAATTTGCAATATGACCCTTTATTTGAATGATTTATTTTCTTTAAACTATATTTTAAATGGTAAAATTACTTTTCATGTGAAAATCAAGTTATCAAATCAAGTTCTAGAAACTAAAATTCTCATTTGTATATTTTTTGTTATGCTTTCAATAGTTTAAGATTAGAACACATAAGCTTTCAGAGTTATATAATCATAAATATATATATTGTAGCTTTATTCTGTCATCTTAACATTAAAAAATCATTGGTATTTTTACATTTTAAGTAATCAAAATTAAGTAAGTAAATTAGTGATTTCATTCTGAAAAAAATATTTATATTAAGTAAAATTATTTGGCATATGCTAAAGTACTAATATTTTCTAAACCATAATTATACACTATGTGTTAAACTGATTCTACTTTCTCAATTAGAAATTCTTAACTAAACAAAATATGAAGTATATTTCCCTAAATGCCAAAATTTCCTAATTTTGAACTAGTTCCTCCTAACTCTCTAATAACTAGAGCATTTCACTTTAAGACCTCAGAATTCATTTGAACTTATTGATCACATCTTATTATATTGTAATTTGTAGAGATTATACATTAAATTAAAAATATACACAAAATCATTATATCATTGTATAAATATATATTTGTTAGATTTGTAAGTACTTTTTGGTGTTACAAATGCAACTTTCACTTTACTTCTTTTGAATGCTTGTACATAATGCAATTAGATCTAGAAATTAATTTGTGAAGATCAAGCATTGGTAGTTACATTAAAAATTACTGTCTGCCTTAGGTTGAAACATGGGCCTCCCAAAAGACATCCATATGAAACCCCTGGGACCTTATGTAGTAAAAAAAAATCTTAGGCCAGGTACAGTGGCTCAGCCTGTAATCCCAACACTTTAGGAGGCCAAGGCAGGAAAATTGCTTGAGCCCAGGAGTTTGAGACCAGCCAGGGCAACATGGTGAAACCTTGTCTATACAAACAAAAACAAAAAAACGAAAAAGAAAAGAAATGAAAGGAAGAAAGAAAGAAGAAGGAAAGAGAGAGAGAGAAAGAAAGGTCTTTGTAGATGTGATTAAGTTAAGGATCTTGAGATGAGGTGGTAATCCTAGATTATCTGGTGGATCCTATACCCAATGATAAGTGTCCTTATAAGAAAAATACAGAGGGAGATTTGAAACAGGCAGAATACAGAAGACATAGTGAAGGGGAGGAGGCACCATAACAGGGAGGCAGAGGTTGGAGCATGGAGGACTGACAACCACCGAAAACTAGGAGGGCCATCGGCTAGATCATCCCTTAAAGTCTCCGCAAGGAGTGCCACCTGCTGACACCTTGATTTCAGAACACCGGCCTCCAGTACTGTGAGATAATTTTTGTGGTTTCAAGCCACTAAACTGTAAGCAACAATTACATTCTCTAAAACGTTAAAATTTATTATTTTATCAAGTAACTTGATCACCTATTTTTCTCCTTCTTTCAGTAATTATTACAATAGTACTTTATGGAGCAAAATCCACATCAGAAATTTATATACCACCAAAATGAATGACCTCCAGCAATGAGAGCACTCTCTTTCCAAGCAAATGTTAAAGCTTTTATTCTTTAAGGCAGGGTTTCTCAATTTTGGCACTATGAACTTTTTCAGCCACAATTCTTTGTGGTGGCATGTCCTGTGCTTTGAAGAATTTTTAGCATCATCATTGGCCTCTGTCCATTGGAGGCCAGTAACAGTCTCTAGTTGTGATAGCCAAAAAATGTCTCCAGATTCTGTCACATATCTACTTGAGTGTGAAATCTCCCCTAATTGAAGAACACTGGTAAATGATTATCTGAACGTATATCTAGTATTAGAGACAAATTTCTCAGTGATTTCATCTATTAAAGATTGTTTAGTCCAAAAAGGAAACAACATCATCTATGAATGTCCTTTTCTTTCCATGTGACTTTCACAATCCTCCCTAAGAGGTGGGGTTTATGTTTCATCTTGTCTGAATGAGTAGACTTGTGTCTACGGTGGCAGTGACATTGTGTGACTTTCCAGGCTATTTTATAAAAGACAATACATCTTCCTCCTCCTTCTTTGGATACGTTTATCCTGGAAACCCATGCTTTGAGGATACTCAGGAAGTCTGTGGAAAGGTACAAGGATGCTCAAAAAACCCAGAATCCATTTATTTTTAAAAAGTGTATATTAATTCTTACATGTTCAAACTTCAGTTACCTTTAAAGTACTCTCCATTTGAAGCAATACACCTATTGAGATGCTTTTTCCACTGCTTAAAATCGTTTTTTAGTTCATGAATTTTGATGCCTTTTTAATGCTTCTGCCATATTTTGTTTCACCTCTTCCACATCAGCAAAAGTTTCCCTCTGAGGACTTTTTTCATCCAGGGAAACAAACAAATAAAAAGCCTCTTGGTTTGAGATCAGGTGAATAGGGAGCATGGACATGGGAGGATCTTGGTATTTTGGTCAAAAATCGCTGGACACTCAGTGAAGTGGGGGTGGGTGCATTTCCATGGTGGAAGAACCGGTCACCTGTTTGCCACAACGCAGGGCATTTCTTTCACAAACCGCGATGCAACCTTCTCAAAACTTACAGATTAAAAACTTTGCTTGACCGTTTGATCTGGAGGAACAAATTCTGAGTGTACTACAAGGGGCCTGGTGTCCAAAAGGTAATTTTGGTTTTATTTTGAGTCTCCCCTCCTATGTGAGGAGGAAGAAAGGCCCCAGCTTCCAGAACTGCTTGGTGACCTCTAGCCCCATTTGGCAGCCAAGTGACTGGGCTGTCTCAAAAGTAGATCTTCCAGCCCTCAGCTGAATGACAGATGGTGATACCATCTGGATCAGGGATGTATTGTTTATGCCATGCCCTCCTCAACTGAAGATTTGTGAACAGTTAACAAAATAAAAAATAAAGCCGCTAAGCTTTAGGGTGGATTGTTACACAATTATAAACAATAAGACGTTATCTCTCCCTTTCTCTCTCTTCTTTCTTTCTACGTTTACATGCTTTCTCCCATACACTGTCAAATACTGGTTACACTTATTTGTATAAGTACTTTTTTTAAATTAGGGTCTTACTTTGCTGCCTAGTTAGAGTGCAGTGGTCATTCTCAGTTCACCGTAGTCTAACTTATTGGGCTGAGCTGATCCTTCCATCTCAGCTTCCTAAGTAGCTGGGACTACAGTCATACACCATCACACCGAGATAATTTATTTTCTATTTTTTGTACAAATGAGGTTTCACTATGTTGCCTAGGCTGGTCTCAAACTCCTGAACTTAGGCAATCCTCCCGCCTCTGCCTCCCAAAGTGCTGGGATCTCAGGTACAAGGCATAGTGCCCAGACTATTTACCAATATTTACTGACAGTGTTTGTTTTTGCGTTACTATACTAAGGCTGTTGTTCAGCTGTAATGAGCCCACTTAATCAAATTTCCATGCATCACAGTCCTCCTAACAACTTCCATTCAACCTTCAAAACCAAAGACAAGCAAAGCCCTTTCTGGGACACTCGAGTACGGTGGATTACTCCATTTTTTGTACAGTGAAGATATAGACATCGTATGTCATACTGCATGTTAACTGCATGTTTGCTGTCCTCTTCCTTTACATATACGATTTGAGAGCAGGGACTTACTGTATTCTAGGTTATACCATGACAAGTCTTTAATAACTATTAAATAATTAAATCATTTTGATTTGCCAAGTTGAACATCTAAGAGCTGTTCATAAAAATATGTGTTAGTATGAATGAGAATGAGTACAATAATGACTTAATTTAAGTCAAAGTCATATAATCAGAAAGGTTATGATTACCAAGGACTTGGAAACTAAGAAGAATGAGTGATTCTATACAGGCAGGCCATGCATATAAAACTGCACAGTGAGAAGTTTTACATTTCAAAACCACTACTCATGTGATGCATAAAAAGAGTAAACATAAAAAAACTGCAATTATGTTTGAAATTAAGTCATGTTTGCACAATAAACCATATCTTATCAATGAAAGCAGATGTTACTGTTTAAAATAGAATCAAAATTCAGAGTCAGAGTGAGTTTAATAAATTCTAGAAGTAAATAAATACATGTGCTAAAACAAGTAGGATGGACCTTTAAAATCTGGAAAAAGAAGTTTATAATGAAATGTCTGTTTTGAAAAGTGGCGATATATTTTGTAGTACTCACGTACCAGTTATGGTACATACTTTTGGTCTGAAATCTAAGAATGACTTTTTTTTCTTTTCTGGGAACTATATGAAAAGATACAAAAATCTAATTATTCAGTAAAAAATATAAAATGTATACTTATGATTATATTAAGACTCGTTCGTGAAATCTGGCATTATTAAAAAATCTTCCTTTTTTTGTCTTTTGTTTCTGGCATTTTATTTAATTTTTTGATAATGAAATACTTAAGATTTTGGAAATACTATTTTATTGAGTAAAATACTTTAAGTATATTGAGACAAGTAAAAAAATCAACAAAAAGTTTAAACATTTACTTTTTGTCTCTAGGAAAAGAAGTTATGTTTTTCAAATAAGTTGTTAGTTGATTTATAATGTACTAAAATGATCTAATGGACTCCTACAGTACATAATTTCCAAAGTAAGGCAAAAAATATAATTTATAAATGTTATATCATTCAACTTCACATTTTCATAGAGAATTCATTTTACCTGTTTTAAATATGTCTTATAAAATAATATATATTATTTTATGAGTAATAAATTATAGTCAAATTATACCAAAGTATTTTCCTCTTGTGATAATACCCATTAACTAATTTTAAATTACTGAATTGCTGACTGATTTTAAGTATATGCCTTTAAAAGACGCTTCTTAAGTCCCTCCTCCCCTGTGTGTTACATACTTGTACTGTTACAATTTCACTGTTGAATAAACTGTATCCTATTGTAAAAACCCCCATGCTTGTCATAGTACTGAATATGTATCTTGTAGGTTTTCAAAGGATCACATCTGGGATGCTATTCATAAGCAGGCTGAAAAACTCAACATTATGCAGCACTTTTCAGTTTCACAATAGTCTGTAAATTTTGTCATTATTACTCATAATATTCATGGAAATGCTATTTTCTCTTCCTAGATGGACAAATAATCTTACAGCATAAATTGAAGAAATAATTTAAAATGAATATAAAATATCTTTTTGCTTTTTTCTACTTCTTTAAAACCTCTTTCACTACCTACTTTAATAGGAAATCAACCACATATCTGATTGCTTGAATAATATAAAAAATTCCAAATCTTTTAAATATAAGTTTTAAAATTGTTCTTTATTAACACCATTTTCATCTTTTGAAAAGTAATGTATCCATATATATATATCGTATATTATATATTATATATATGAGGGAGGACTAAATTTTTATTTATTAAAAATTGAATATTAATTCTCACATGTTTAAACTTCAGGCACCCTCGAAGTACTTGTCATTTGATGCAACACACTTACAAAGATGCTTTTTCCACTGCTCAGAATAGTTTTTAAACTCATCAATTTTGATGCCTTTTAGTGCTTCTGCCATTTTTTAAATTCACCTCTTCCACATCGGCAAAAGTTTCCCTCTAAGGACTTTTTCCATCCTGGGAAACAAACAAAAACAAGATAAAACAAAACAAAAAGGCACTTGGGTAAGATTCGATGAATAAGGAAAGTAGGGTATGAGGGTCATGACGTTTTTGGTCAAAAACTGCTGAACATTCAGTGCAGTATGGGCAAGTGCACTCATAAATCACCCATCATAAAATGGGCAATCTCCTTGAAAGAACCTCCAAAAATATTCATTGAAGCTGAACGCAGCCTCTCAAAACAACACCAGCTGGTACACTGATGCTGATGGGTTTCTGGACCACTTACCTAGTAGGGGAAGCCTGTACTACATGGGGTCCACCCTCCAAAAGATAATTCTGGTTTTCTTAAGTCCCTCCTCTTATATTATTATAATAGCACCGATCTGAGGCAGTTCATGTCATATATATTGAAGAAAAATATCATGTTCTAATTTTGTTGTTTTCTTTGTTCCTTTAGAGTTCTGAAGATACAACCTCATGCCATAATACAACTAAATTTATGGATTTTTTTTTTTTCTGGAAGAAGGAAATAGCCAATTTTACTTACTATTATTTTTCAAATATGTTGCACCTATCTCTGTTTGGTATATTATATATTTATTTTAATGAAAATTAAACATCATATTTCTCTAGCAGATATAAGTACTTACAATTCTCTGTTTGAAATGTCTTCTTAAGATTTGTGCTTAGCACTATATTAAATGAGATGTCTCTGTAGTAAAGGGCCTTCAAATTAGATACAAAATTATGACTATATGTTAACACTTTCAATCTAATCTGCCTCAGGAGAAGTCAATTAAAAAAGAGCAGATCTCCTCCCTGCTCTGAAGTAGATATCTAGTGTGAGAAAAAGTGTGTCTATCCTGAACAATTGACACACTTCACTGTATAGATAAAGAGAAATCCATATTTGCAAAGTTATATAAAAAATGCAAAAAATCACAGGTATATTGTATAGTGTTATTTTACACAGGTAATAGTTGAGATTCAATTGCCTCTCAGTGATCAGACTCTAAGTCTCTCAGTGCCTTGAAATTTAAGTCTCACTGCCTATTAAAAGATACTACTAAACTAGTTTTGCAAGAGGCTTCATCCCTGTTATTCAAAAGCCCCTAAGATGTTTGCTCAAAAAAATATTCCATGTTTCATCTACAACCCACACAACAGGAAAAGCTCAAAAATTAAATGGAAAGCTGATTCAACCACCTCCAGCCTATCAATCCTATAATCTTCTGTCAATTGTTTAGATACTAAGCAGTTAGGCTTCTTTGACACATCTCTTCAGCTATGCTATAATGAAAGATGAAGGACTGGCCACTTTAACTGCCAGTAGACAGGAGGCACAAAATAAAATGGCTTTTAAACAGTGGGTACTTCCCTTAATGTTATCAGAGTACAGAGATAGAAGCCATGATATCTTAAGGAGTAGAAATGTTGCCACGGAATCTCAGCACTTTTTTTCTGGGAATTACTATTGTATAGCCTAATATATTGGTATAAGAAATTAAACTCACCCAGAAAAAAATGCTAAATTCCAAGAATCTCTGTGTGTGTCTATGTGCGTATGCATGGACATTTGTATATATACAGATATGCATAGAGAGGAAATAAGTATGTGAGGGGAAAGCTGTGCATATATGAATGTGTTTGTGTATCGCAAGTATTTTAGAGCTCACAAGGAAATCCTTAGGTGATTAATTTACAATGGAACAGCTTTTCCTGCAAGTTGTACTACAGAATACTAGCTCCACAAGATATTAATATATAATTTGTTTGTAAAGATGTTTCTTCATGTAAATATAAGAAAGATTGTTTTAAAAATACACAACTTTCTTTATTACAAGACTTATCAAAGGTGTCAATTGAATTGTGGCTCTCTGAATGGGATACTGTAAGACATATCTAAAATAAGTAAGCTTTTCTAAGCTTTTTTTTGCCATAGACTCTGTCACAGATTATCTCATAGGGCCAGTATACTGAGGAGTGCACTGAAAATTTAGGAAATTGGGAATCAGAAAAGTTAACTATTTTACAGTTGATAGTACCTGAGATTCTAACTCAGAATTCTCTTAGTATATACCAATAAGACAGATCATTTGTGACCTAGTCACAATTTGGGAACAAGAGAAAATATTTTATCAGGTACCTTATTTAATATAAATTGAGTTTGGATTATTTGTCATTTTAATAAAAATGATATGCAATATCTTAATAGCAAGAACATTACCTATTTCCAGTGATGACAGGATAATAACAGGAGATATTAGCAAAGATTAATCACATCTTGCTATTTTATTTCTTAGAGGTGTAAAACGGGAGGGTCAAAAATTATAGGAATGACCCATGCCCAGTGGCTCAGGCCTGTAGTCTCAACTACTCAGGAGGCTGAGGCTGGAGGATCACTTGTCAGGAGGTTGAGGCTGCAGTAAGCTATGATCATGCCACTACACTCCAATCTAGGCACAAGAGAGAGACCTTGTCTCTAAAAAAAAATGTTTAAAGGTAAGAATGTTTTTGAGGTGGTACAGATAGGATGTTTAAACGTGGTATATTATGTTGACATTACTTTCTGGTATATGGATTGCTTTATTTAGCCTAAAGCACAGAACTATGAACAAGTAATATTTTGTATTTTATGTTCCAATTTTAAATGTGTACTCATAAACATCTCCTTTGTAAAGTTTTTTTTTAAAACAATGTTGCTTAGATATTCAATATTGTCTTCATAGTTAGTAAAATGCAAATGCTGGAAAGGAACAGATTTTAGTGCTCTAGTAGCAGAAAATAAAATATCAGAGTCTTAGTGCGTATTTTCATTTTATATTTTAAAGACATTCATCTATGTTATGGGTTTTTAAATGGCCAATCATTTTTATGAGCAATGTCACAATATTTTTCATCCAGGAAATATATATAACTTTCTGTGACTACTTAAATACCTTTTGAGCAGTTCATAAAAGTATTTCAAGAAAAATTATAATTTTATTTCAATATGTATTAGGTTGTCATTCATTGTTCCTGAAAAGGAGTTATGCTCTTTCTTACTCTATATAAAGTGCATAGACATCCATCTTACCTTCAAAGGCAGTTAGAATAGGTGAAAGATCTTCACATTTACTGAACTGTAAAAAATCAGACAGTACTTAACTAAAAATTGTCTGCAAACAACTAAGAGAACATTGATAAAGAAAATCATACCGACTAACCTGATGTTTGAATCATAGACTGTTTTTATTTACTTTCCATTTTTTTTGCATAAATAGAAATTCTAAAGTGATAATAAAAATGCTTCAAATAACACACACTCTGTCCCTGGATGAATGGTAGGGATGCATAAATCCAGCATTATAACTCAAAGAGGGTGAATGCTGCAGCCTCAGGACCTGGGTTGCCAGGACCTGTTTAAGATTGAGCTTTGTCAGAACGTATTAGATGCCCCTCTCCCACATCTCACCACAATGCGAACAAAGCTTAAGTAAACCTAGCCACAAGATATGTCGGGAAGCGCAGTCTTGGCACAATCTTTCAATCCTTACTGGAACACCTCCTTGCCAAGAGATACCGAGCTCACCCAGCTTGTGGGTGATTATAAGCTTGTAATCTTGTGTGAGGACATTTTACCCAGTTACTGACTCAGTGAGTGCTCCTAGAACACACATGCTTAAGTGTGTGTATGGGTGACACTCAAGCACACCCAGGTGTCAGTATTTCATACTCCATGGGGGAGGGGAAGAAAGAAGGAGGCATTCTACTGCAGCAGGAGCGGGATATGCATAGGTCAGTTACTGATTCTGCTGCTTCTTCTCCATGTAAAGCATTGTTCAGTACAGTGCCTGACTATTTTCTGTTTTCCTTGATGACTCCAATACCAAGATGTGGTAGGCAGAAGTGTTTGGACTTCTATTCTTCGTGGTCGGCTGAGTGATAATTACTGCTATCCTGCAAGCAGTTGGAATTCTCTTCTGGCATTGGTAATCAGGGCACAGTACTCTGATACACAGAATACAGCAGGGAAATTCAAAACAGGCAGATATTGTTTCTATATTTGCATGTGCATCTAATGCATTTTTCTCAGTTTCTACTCTCCTACTCTCTTAAACAACGTGCTTGGTTTTTAACAAAAATTTATGTGCTACACAAGACATAGTCTGTGTCTGTGAGGCAAAGTTTGAAGACACGCATCTTTCTCAAATATGTTTTATGGATATTGATGTTATCAAAAAGGAATTTTTTTAATGCCATTAAAATGTTAAAGACTCTGATGGAACGGTTGTTAGACAAATGCAAGATTACATAGAATTTGGGCCGAGAGATATGTATAATTAAGAATGAAGTGGAAATACCAAAAATCAAAAATGTAAAGATAGAAATGAAGAATGTCTTCAATGTTATTAGGCTCAACACTGGTGAGCAAAGAATTTGTGTACTTTTTTTTTTCTTTCGGTGCGCCTTTTTATTTTAGTTTACAGATCGTGGAAAAGAGATGTTTCTTTTTTCCAAAAATTGCACCAAGATAAAGCAAAGCTCTAGTTGATGCGGGTGTGTTGTGTAGTGTTAGCAGTACTGTCCTCACTAGATGCTCATTGGACAGTAGCTCAACCCCAAAAAAAGGGTGGTCTGAATTCATGTACTTAAAGAAAGGTGAATAGAAATTACCTACCCGGAATTACAAAGAAAAAGAACAGGAAAGTAAAGAGTTGTGGGACAATATCAAACACTTAAGATATATGTGATTGGAATCCGAGAAGGCAAAGAAACAATGGGGCACACCTCATCAACCAAGGTATCTGCATAATGCCATTTGAATTGCACCTCACACTTTTACAATAAATAAATAGAAACAACGAGACAGAAGAAATATTTGAAAAAAAAATAATGTCTGAAACTTTTTACAAAATCAGTAGTAGACTCCAAAAGATCATTGTAAGAATAACAGAGAGCAAGAACAAGGTAAAGAACAACAACATAAAAAACAATACATAGGCCCATCATAATCGAATTGCTGAAAACCAAAGGCAAAGATAAAATCTTGAAAGCAGCCAGATATAAATGACATAACTCCTATAGTGTAGAAAGAATAAAATGTTATGGTAAATTTCTCATCAGAAAATTTGCGAGTTAGAAGATTTAGGAGATTATTCTTTAAATACTAAAAGAAATAATTTAAAAAAATAGAACTTTATAGCCCTGAGAATATCTTTCAAAACGAAGAAGAAATAAAGATGTTTTCAAAACCACCAAAATAGGAAATTCTAAAATTCTAAAAGAAAAGTCTGAAAGAAAAGTAAAAAAATAAAAATAAAAAAAATAAAAAAATCTTAGAGGGAACATGATATAAGGCAGAAACTTGGATCTACATAAAAAGAACTCTGGAAATAGAATGTATAAATGTAAAATAACATTTCTCTACTTCCTTCTTTTTATTTCTCTAAAAGACTGTTCAAATAAAAACAGTAATCCATTTTGTTTACAGAGAAAATATAAAGATAAAAACATAAGATAATAGCATAAAGGATACTAGGACAAAACTGAAAAGATGAACTCCTATAAGGTCCTTATATTACACATGAAACATTCCAAGATTATATGAAGATAGACTAAGATTATTTAAAATGTAAGCTGCATATCCAAGGGCAAATGCTGAAAATATTGTTCAAATGTATAAATAATAAGCCAATAAAGGAGATAATATGGAATCATAGAACCTGTCCTATGAAACAAAGAAGGCAGAAAAAGAGGAAAAAGAATCAATGAAATGAACAGAAAAAGCATCATGATAAATTTTAAGCCAGCCATTTCAATAATCCCTTTAGATATAATTAGTTTAAATATACTAGTTAAAGTGTATTTTATTTTATATTTGAAATTATCAGATTAAAAAGAAAAACCAACTTAACACTGTGTATAAGCAACTGTGTTAAATATAAAGATAAATATGGGTTAAAAGTGATTCGTGATCACCAGGCTTGTTGAAGGGGAGAGGGGTTGACTAAAAAGAAGAATTTTTAAGGTGATTAAACATTCCAAATAATACTGAGGTAGTGGTTACATGACTATGCAAACTCCATAGAACACACACCCTAAGAGTGATATTTTCTGTATGCACATTAAAAGAATATCAAACAGGATGTTGTGGGATTTTAGAAAAGAATATACTAAACTGGGCTCGGTGGCTCAGCCAGTAATCCTGCGCCAGGGGAGGCTCAGGTGAGTGGATATCCTGAACCCGAGGGTACGAGACCCACATGAGAAACATGGTGAGACCTCATCTCTACAATAAATCAAAAATTAGCCGGACGTGGTAGCGTGTGCCTGTAGTTCCAGCTACTTGGAAGACTGAGGTGGAAGGATGGCCGGAGCCGAGCAGATCGAGGCTGCGGTGGCTGGGAGCGTGCCACTGCACTCCAGTCTGGGCGACAGAGTGAAACTCCAACTCCAGAAAAAATACAAAAAACAAAAAAAACAGAATATACTAAGTGACAAATTAACTGTATTACAGCCTATAGAAAGCAAAATAAGGCAATCAAAACATTTTTCGGTGAAAGAGAACATCTGAACAAGGTAGATGCATATGTCAGTTAAAAATAATATAAACAAAAGAGCATTTATGTACAACAAAATGTACCATATAAAACACTTTCTGGAGCTTAAAGACAAAAAAAAAAAATGTTTTCAAACAAATAATTCAGTGGAAGAATCAAAGCAAAAAATGGTAATGCTTGAGATCCAAAGAAGGACCTGGAAGATCAAATGGAAGAAAAGAATTCAATCTTACAGAACGTCAAACAAGAAATTAGGTCAAACAAATATTAAGTTAAAAATTATGAAGGAAAAGATATATGGAGGGTTGATTCAGCATAATAGTATATAAAGTAGAAATTTCAAAAGGAAGAAAGTATGATATGAAGGTGAGGCAAAAATTAAACAATGGAAAAAGAAAACAGCCTCTATTGAAAGTATTTGGAAGTTATTAATACTAAAAGCTGATATACAAACAGAAGAAAATCAAAATGATAGAAATGACGATGTAAAGCTCTTAACACTGGAGAAAGCTCTAGGGACCTCGAGTAAAAAAAGAAAAGAATATAAAATAGATAACTTCAGTAATAACTATGAAGTGTAATGGCAAGTAAGAGAGTTTAAGCAGTTTTTAGTCATTTTATGACAACTCAATTGACAAGCAAAATTAAACTAATAATTTTCTAAGAACATATGCAATTCCGAAAAAAATGTTGACCCACAATTTTATTCTTGTTCACAAGGCATTGGCACCTTCTTATTCTAGCTCCAAATCTCTCTGCCATCCTTACTTGGATTCATTTGGACAATTGGATCTTGGACGATAACTTCTCAAACTCCCCAGCCCAGCTCCTCAGATTCATTTTCTGTGCATTCCTCTACTCCATGACCTCTTTAAAACTGGATTGACCCAGGAATACCCAACCATGAAAACTGGTTAGATTATCATGTATTAACACCATTGTAATAAATAAATTTTTACTAGGTCACAAAATAATTTTGAATGAAAAGAGCAAGATTCAAAAATGTAATTATGTCTAGGAATTTCTAGTAACCAGATTTAACTGTTGTAATAATAATAACTGCAATTTATTTGTTCTCTGTGATTATCATAATATATTTTTAACTCTTGGGAGACAGAGAAAAGATACAAATGTTTGCAAATGTTTTGTAAATTAATTTAAGAGATTTTTAAAAAGCATAAATAAATATATATCATTTTACATAAACATCTATCGTTGATCATATTATATGTATTTTAAGGTAATTGTTTGTTTATGCCTTTATTTTCTCATTTCTACCCAATCTCCCTTTTAAAGATTGTTCTATTCATATCATTTTCTATTACTAATTATTACTAATCAGCACATTTTCAACCTAATTTATACACTTTCATATTTTTTATATGCTCATATAATCATAGGTAAGTTCAAACATAGACAGAAACAATAGTAGCAAATACTTAATGTATGCAAATTTCACCACCCTATCCTAAGTATTTTTACAAATATTACTTTATTTGATGTTCAAAGAGAACCCTATCAGTTAGATGCTTGCTGTCGTCTCTATTTTCCAGATGGGAAGACAGAGGTACAGAGATAAAGCAGCTTACCTATAGGTACGGAGCTGGTACACTGAATTTGAAAATCAGATCTCAGTCCTCTGTGTCTGGAATCTATGTTCTTCTTTACCATTCTATAATGTCTTTCAGGGCCAACTACCATGATACATTCAAAGAAACATTGTCATTTTTCACATGCTAATGTGTAAGATATTACTAGGAAAATATTTAATCAAATTGTACCTTATGTTAGGTTAGTTAAATGTACTTTAAGAAAGAAAGTATCGCTTTTGGAAGTTAAGGGAAACCACTAATGTGCTAAATAAAATATTTATGGAGTTTTTATTAAACTGTCTTGCTTAATTGTCTTCACTTGACTAATTTTGTCTCTGGCAAATTACACTCTAAAATGTACAATTGTAAAAAATAACAATTTTTAGCAACTCTTAAATAAGGCATTTTTAATGAATGAAATTTGGCAACCAGTAAGAATAAATAAGCACACACATCTTCATATATTTAAACTGTGTTGTTGGGTTTCTGAGCTATAAATCTAGCTTTACATGTTGTGTAAGTAACACAGAGTAAATTTACTCTTAATCCAAAAGTATATACAAAGATATACACAATATGTGGTATGGGGTCAATAAAATTTTGGATATGTTAAGAGAATTGCATTATTTTAAATTAGTTTTTTTTAGATTAGAAAATATAGTTCATTTAAAAAGTAAATTAGAGAGAGAGAGAGAAAGAAAGAAAGAGGAGATTCACCTCCCTTAGGCAGGGAAGGGGCCCAAAACTAGGAGGCATGATGACAGCCATAGCTTAAAGAGCACATGGCCATTCCAGAGACTAGCAAGGCAATTGCCTTTCTTATTCTTTCTTTCTTTCTTTTTTTACAAATGTGCCGCCAGCTCTCTGGTTTGAAATGAATACAAAAGGGCATTCTAATGCACCTAGATTTTATTTTGCAAACTAATATGGTTTTATTTGAAAGTTTTGAGATGTTTAGATAAGCCAATTTGTCTCTATGTAATCACATTTTTTTAAAAAAAAACTTAATTTTGATAGTCATGAGACTACTTTCTTAAAAAAACGTTAAATATTAAGATTATTAAAAATGATAAACTGAAGATTTTAAAGAAAACAGCAAAATTAATTTATTCCTTAAACTTTGGCTTGGATTTTGGTTTTATAAGAAGCATTATTTGTGTCTTAATCAGAACAATTTAGAGTCAAGAACTAAAAATCAATTCAAGCTACTCTAAAAAGAGAAACAAAATATGATGAGCACACACACACAATGGGGTGAAGCGGAGGGGGAAGTAAAAAAGGTACACTGCTATCTCACAGAAAGCAAACACAATCTGGTGGGAAATGCAGTAGAGGGACCTGAGATACTACAGGTAGACAGCCACTGAGACCTGGTATGTCACTTCCCAGGTACTCCCTGTGAGGAGTCTTCCTCATCTACATGTTCTCTTGGTAAATTGGGTTTATCTTCCTAATCTAATCAGATATTGTCTGCTCCAATAGCACACACTATTGCATTTTCTCTAAAGTTTAGTACTCCTAGAGATTAACTACATCTCAAGCAGCATTCTCAATTTAAGGAGAGAACATCTGCATGGTCAAGTTTGTTCATTCATCCACTCAAATTTCAGTTATTACTGGAGAGTATCTCATTCACAAGATTAAAACAAGCCTGCTTCCCAACAAGGATGGTGACAGAAGTCACAGTTGAATTATTTCTTAACCATGACATATATTTAAAAGACTTAGAATTAAAAAGCTTTGCAGTATACAGTGTGATATATAAAGGAAAACTAAGTAAAAAAAAATTTACAACAAATTTTAGAATAAGTAGAGAAACAGCAATTATCTGATAGAAAATAATTTTAAAATTTTTTGTGGAAGCCCTTTAGTGAAATTGGAACAACCTTGAAATCTGAATCCCACTTAAAAAGGGCATATGTGTGTGAGTCACTAGTTAATGTCTAACTCATTTCATTGTACTTAGAAGGCACTCAATAAATATTTTTGTTACATTTACATTTTATGATATTTTATATTTTAGAATGTTATGGACTTCTATATTCTCTTTCCAGTAGGAAATAATTGAGATTAAAGTGACTTAAAGGCATTATAAAATGGTAATCACTAATTGGGTCATATCTCCTTTATTACATCCTTAGCAAAAAAATCAAATAAAATTTATGTAAAAATATATACTATGTGTCTTATATGTCTATTAGTCAAATATAAGAAAGGTTTTATTTCATATTTTAATTTGCTTTTATTTATTATTCATTGTATAAATTTCAGCATAAAACAGAATATATTTTAAATCCAGAGTATTAAATTTTAAGAATTTGACAAAAATTTTTCTTAGTGAATTAAAATTATAAATTTGTTTAGCCTCCACAAGCTTTTAATTAATATATTAACTTAACTCCCAAAATTTTATTTAAAGCAATTTCTTTTTTAGTTATAAATTACTTTTTCTAATAATTAAAGAATTGTTTCAAATGTATAATTTTCCCCAAAGGCTTGGTTGGTAAGATATTAATGCATTTTTCTTTAAAGGTGAAAAAAATTCAAAATAATTGATAGTGGATTGGTAATTGTGCTGACAGAGAATTGTCATGCAGATATAGGCATATATGTATATAGTATTTCAACTCGGGTTATCTTTAAAATGGCGGTTAAGTACAACAGCAATATAGTGCATGTATAAACATAAGCATGCAGGCAGGAGCACACGTACATACACAGCGTTAGTCTTTTTTTAAAAGTGAACTTAAAGGCATTATAAAATGGTAACCACTAATTGGGTCACATCTCCGTTATTATACCCTTAGCAAAAAAATCAAATAAAATGTGATTATTTGAATGAATGCAGCTCAGCATTTCGAAATATAGGCACCATTTACCTTTGCTATATTTCAGGTATTTTTCCTTTGCTTGGTTTTATTGTAAATTTCTTAAAAGTCAAAAGAACTTTTAATTCTGTAAGTCATGATGATAAATCTTTGATTAGAGGACTTAACCGGTTTGAGTCTTGTGATCCATTTCAAATATAGTCTATCAAGGATTTTTTCTATATTTCATTCTGTAAAAGCCAAGTATGCTTATAAGAATCTTAATCCAGCCAGGCTCGGTGGCTCAGCCTGTAATCCCGCGCCTTGGGAGGCTGAGGTGAGTGGATTGCCTGAGCCCGCGGGTTCGAGACCCACCTGGGCAACTTGGCGAGACCTCATCTCTACAATAAATCAAAAAATCAGCCGGGCGTGGT
>CAUYQG010180956.1:0-23733 GCA_963574415.1 Tarsius wallacei | reverse complement strand
GGCTGAGGTGAGTGGATTGCCTGAGCCCGCGGGTTTGATACCCACCTGGGCAACTTAGTGAAACCTCATCTCTACAATAAATCAAAAATTAGCCAGGTGTGGTAGCACACGCCTGTAGTTCCAGCTACTTGGAAGGCTGAGGTGGAAGGATCGCCGGAGCCCAGCAGGTTGAGGCTGCGGTGGCTGGGAGCGGCCACTGCACTCCAGTCTGGGCGACAGAATGAGACTCCAACCCTAAAATAAAATAAATGCCACATGTGTATGTATCCCCAAATAATACCTCCTTGAGTTTTGAGCTTTATAAAAACAGTATCATACTATGTACAAGGAGGGACCAAACAAAACTAGAAATTTTTTCTTTGAGTTAGTGTTTCATTTACTCTGTCACCCAGGCTGGAATATAGTGGCATGCTGTGACCACTGCAGCCTCGACCTGCTGGGCTCAGGCAGTCCTTCCACCGTAGCCTTCCAAGCAGCTGGAACTACAGACATGCACCACCACGCCTGGCTAATTGTTTATTGCAGAGACGAGGTCTCACCAAATTGCCTACGCTGGGCTCAAATCCCTGGACTCACTCAATCCTCTTGCCTCTGCCTCCCAAAGTGCTGGGATTACAGGCATGAGCCACCGACCCAGCTGAGAATTATTTTTTTGGAGAGCAGGTCCCTTGTAGTCCAGGCTTTCCCTGCTAGGTAGGTGTTCTAAGTACCCATCAACACCAGTGTACCAGCTTGCCTTGTTGTGAGAGGCTGTGTTTGCCTTCAGTGAATTTTTTTTGGAGAGTCTTTCATTGCATTCGCCTGTTTCTTGTTGGGTGATTTATGAGCGCACCTGCCCATGCCACACTGAATGTTCAACAGTTTTTGACCAGATGTCATGACCCCGTGCCCCATCCTTCCTATTCACCTGAACTTGCCCCCAGTGACTTTTTGTTGTTTCCCCAGGTGAGAAAAGTCCTCCAAGGGAAATGTTTTGCCAGTGTGGAATAGGTAAAACAAGAAACAAGCAGAAGCACTAAAAGGCATCAAAATGGGAGGAGTTTAAAAACTGTTTTGAGCAGTGGAAAGAGCGTCTCGATAGGTGTAGTGCATCAAATGGAGAGTACTTTGAAGGTGACTGAAGTTTAAACATGTTAGAATAAATACACAATATTTTATAAATAAACTGTTTTGGGGGGTTCCCCCTCATGTATTGTTTCTGAGATGTGTCGCTGTGGATGGTTGTGTGTAGCAGTTTGATCATCTTTGTCATATAATGTCCACCTTGTAACTGTCCACACTTTATTCTGGTCAAGGCATGTTGGGGTTGTTTACAGTTTTGTTTTTTTAAAAAAATGTTGGCATGAGCACTCTCATGCATATATTTTTAAACCTCAGCTCCAGCCATGGAACCAGTGCAGGCCCCTGACTGGAGGAGGTGGGGGAACATTGTGATCACTAGGGAAAAGCAACTTTTTCCTGAGTCACCTGAGTTGTGAAGCATAATGCTACGGTGCCCACAGAGGTATACAAGGCGTTCCAGAAGCAGTTCTCATTAAATGGCCTTGGCTGTGTTACAGGTGCCTTCTGTTTTTGGTACGAGAGTACAGAGGGTTTTGGCTTATTTGTGCAGATGGGAAAACAGCATAAAGTCACTGATTCCAGCCAGGCCACCGACGGAAGGTAGGTTCTGGTGATCCCAGTTTATTTTTCTCCCTCACCAAGCAGTCGCTGCCAAGAAGTCCCTGACTCGCCTGGAATGGCCCTGGCTTTTGTCCTTCCTGGCAGGCCTGATCTGTTACTGAAAGCCCCAGTCCATCACCTACAGTTTCTTCAAGGGGAAAAGGAAGAGGGGGCGACTACTGAAGTGGTACTTTTCAAGGCTTCTGTTTCATTTTGGGTCATCAGAAGCTAAACCAGCTTTTCACTGCTGCCCAGGAAGCACCAGGGCTTCTGGGCCTGGCCACCTTCTGGCCTGAGGACTGTTTGACCTGGAAGCACATGCGCGAATCCTCTTCACAACGTGAACCCACAGACAGTGCCCTCTTAGAGGAGTAGGGCACTGGGGACAAACAGGTGCTCAGTATTTGCTGAGTAATTACATGAATGGCAGAAAGTAAAGCATCTTTGACCTACACGTGGATCCGTTTGTCCATATTGGCTGAAATGGGGGTCTGCTGTGTGGCTACTCAGGGGAGAAGGAATAAGGCACTTGCAATTAATTTGATTCTGAAACTGGCAAGACAGTTATTGGCTTAACTTCTTCTGGTGTCTTTGTGAGCCTTGGGTGATCGACTGGAGCCTATACATTCCAAATCCTAGCTAATGTGAAATCTAAACTTTCAGTCTCTTGCATAATCTTTAGATACATTGTGGCTCTCTCTGCTCTGTTTGGGGGATATTGTGGTGTTAATAAATCATGATATAATAAATCCTGCTTCCGTTCTTTGAAGAGATGAGCTCAGACATCCAAAAATAAATCTAGCTATGTTGATATTTAGTTTCAGTTAATCTACCGCCTAACATCCCATTATTAATTTTCTTCAAACAGTCAAAATATTGTAAGAGCTTAACTGAGTCAGAGACTGGAACAAGCTGCTGGCTTCTCTCAGCATTTAAAATATTAATCTACAATTTTTGACTGATCCACTAGGTATAAAAATTTAAGAAAAGAAGACAAAGAAGCTTCCACCATGATATTTGAAATACACCTTGATGTTTTATGTTAGTTTTTATTGAGACATTATTTGATTTACAAAAGATAAAACTCACTCATTATCAGTCTTTCTAAATCTATATTTTAACTAACCTTCAGTTTCCTTAACATAGGCATGCCTTGCTTTTGAATGATACATCTTCTTTTTTTCAACCACTTAGAAACATCTCATTTTACTCTACTCCAAGTTCTTTGAGGTCAGAAAGACTGTTTTTTGAGTTGGAGTCTTACTTTGTCACTCTGGCTAGAGCGCAGGGACACAATCATGGCTTACCGCAGCCTCGACCTCCTGGGCTAAGGGGATCCTTCTGCTTCAGCCTCCCAAGTAGCATAGTGGTACATACTACCATGCCCAGCTAATTTTTTGATTTTTTTGTAAAGACAAAGGCTTGCTGTGTTGGCCAGGCAGGTCTTGAACACCTGGGCTCAAGCAGTCCTCCCATCTTGACCTCCCAAAGTGCTGGCACTACAGGCATGAGCCACTGTGCCTGGCTGGAAAGACTGTTGAACAGCGAAGCTGCTTGATTATTTTGGGCCATGACTTCCCCACTGGATTCAGAAGTTCTCAGACTTGAATAGACCTCAGAATCACCAGTGTAATTTATGGAAAATGTGAATTCCTGGCAGGCAGCACAGAAGCTCTGTGGCTATGGGTGGAGCCCATGAGCTCTGCCTTGTTTTACCGCTGCGTTTCCCAGGCACCCTGGTGGTCTCGGGTAATCTGTGATGTCCAAGTCTTCATGTCCTTGGAGTTCTGATGAAGCCTGGCTTTTTTGGTAAGCCCCAGCTCTGGTGTCAAACTGACTTTGAGAGATGCAGCTAAAGTGTTCCTATTTCTTCAGTAAATCCTCATTGAGTACCCAGAGAGAAAGACGCCATTCCGGGCACCATTCAGTGTGGACCACATGAAGTCTCTGCGCGTGATCAGGGAGCCTGCACATCATGCAGAAAACACACAAGAGACCAACAACTTCTCATTGCGTGAAATGTCAGATGGTGATAAGGCCGAGGGGGACGGAAGCAGGATCAGGGGCTGGAGAGTGGCAGAGGGTGTGGTGGAGCCAGGCTGCCCTGTGAGTTGAGACCCGCTTGAAGTGGGGTGCGGGGTGAGCCATCAGGGGACAGGGTTCAGGAGACGGTCACACCAGGCAGGCAGGGACCAGACTCTGGGCTTCGTAGGCTAAGGGGAGGGCTCTGTGTGCTATGAGCTTCTTTTGTAATTTTAACTTCAGATGTACAAATTAGATTAATCATAATCCTGATTCATGATACACTGTCATCACTGGTCCAGGCATGAGCCTTTTGTCTTTATTTATTTAGGAATATGGTGAACATCCATGGACCTACCACTCAACCCAAGGACTAGAGCATTGTCTGTAGCCTGTGCACCTGTGCCCTTCCCACCCCCACACAAAAGCTGCTGTCCCTCTTTTTGTTTATCATTCTCTTTCCTTCTTATTTTTTTTCTTTTTTTTTTGAGGCAAGTGTTTTATCACATATTTATGCATTCCTAAATTTATTTTGTAATTTTTTCCGGGTTTTAGCTTTATTTTAAAGGTATTATATGTTGTCTTTAGAGACTTAATTTTTCACTCAACATTTTTTGTTTGTTTCTACATTTCATTCCAATTATTTTTAGCTAAGGCGTATTCATTTTTGCTGATATGAAATATTCCCTTACCTGAAGATTTTCTAATTTAGTTATCTATTTTTCTGACAATGGTCATTTGATTTGTTTCTGGGTTTTTGTTTTTGTATTATAATAATCCTGCTCAGCACATTCTTGTTCATGTTCTTGGTACCCATGGGCTACAGTTTTTCTTGCATCTACTCCCAGGAGTGGAATTGCTTGGTTTGGGGCAGTGTTTCTTAACTGCGGGTGAGTTTTGCCTTCCAAGGGAGGGACATTTGGCAATGCCTAGAGGCATTTGTAATTGTCACAGCTTGGGGGTAGGGGTGCTCCTGCCATCTAGTGTGTAAGCATGAGAACAAAAAGATAGACCCAAATAAATAAATAGGTAAGCAAGCAAAGAAAACATCACATAGAGAAAGAAACTGCAAGTATCAGACACATAACTATAAAATGATAGGACCAAGTTGAGGTCACACACAGCAGTTATAGCAATAAATGTGAATTAATTTAGTATACTTATTAAAAGCTTTTTTAAAAGTGATGTTCATGTAGGAAAGGAAATATGCATGAAATGGTAGAAAAGCACCAGAAAAGGAAAACTGCTGGGAACTCAGCCCTATCGGGCATAAAAACATGCTCTAAAGCCTCTATAATTAGAATAGTGTGGTACTATCTTATAAGTACACAAACAGACTAGTAGAATAAAATAGACTAGAAATAGACTGAAGTACATATGAGGGCGGGGGGAGAAGGAAGGAAGGAAGGGGAAAAATCAAAAGATAGCCAACACACTGGGAGAAAATATATGCAACATATATTACAGACAGAGCTAATATTCCTAAAGTCGTTTTTTAAATCTTAAAGAGAAAAAGATTAAAAATGGGATAGAAAAATGAGGAAAAGAAACAGACAATTCACCAAATTTTATGTATATGGTACTTAAACAGAAGAAAAGATGTTCATTCAACCTTACCTATAATTAAGCAAATGCAAATTAAAACCACTGAGGTACCATTTCTCACCTACTAGATTGACCAAAATTTAAAAATATGACATGTTCTATTGGTGAGACTGTGGGGAAATACCCTCTCATACATTGCTAAGGGAAATGCAAATTGGTACAACTTTTTAGGAGGGACTTTGGCATTGTCTAAGAAAACCATGTGTACTGTGTATTTGCTGATGGTAGGTGAGGTATGGTGTGCTGCTCCGCAGGTTCTCTGACTGTGCCACAGGAAAGAATTTCAGAGTGAGTCTAATTAGTTTAAGACAGAATTTATTAGAAAGAAAAAGACATGCTCAAAGGGCATGGATGCCTTAAGAGAAAGGACATGTGCTTGCCTTTGACAAGAAGCTTTATTTACTTTTACAACCATGATTAAGCAAACCATAAACTAAGAGGAGTGAGCTGCAGGTATCTGGTCATGAGTTTTGATGACCATTTCTCAGCCTTCTAAGGTCACAAGAACATTCTAAATAATATCATTGCCCAACTAGACAGGAGCTTTTCTTAGAACATCCTGTCTGTGTTTTGGGTAACACTCCCTATTGTTTCTGCAATCCACTGCACTGGTAGATCCACATTTGGCCAGGTGAAGGTTGTATACCGATAAACAGAGATGTCTGATACTTACCCTATTTTGATTTAAACCTGCCTATAAGAAACTTACCTGTGTCTACCCTGCACTGAATAACCTGCCTCATTTACCTTTTGACCCAGCAGTACTACTTCTAGGAATTTACCCTGAAGACACACCTCCAATAATTTGAAAATGCATGTGTACACATTAATTGCAGC
Organism: Tarsius wallacei; assembly: GCA_963574415.1. Classification (NCBI taxonomy): domain Eukaryota; kingdom Metazoa; phylum Chordata; class Mammalia; order Primates; family Tarsiidae; genus Tarsius; species Tarsius wallacei. The sequence goes on along the minus strand of CAUYQG010180956.1, from coordinate 17,607 downwards.
TTGTCTGTAGTTGTAAAATATTGGAAATAACTTTAAAATGTCTGTGCAAGGGAGCATGATTGAATAAATTATGGGGCAGCTACACAGTGGAGCCATGCCACTGTGTTTTCATCCTCAAAAAGAATGAGAAAGACCTCTGACACATATAAAGTGATTTCCAGGTTATATTATTAAAAGAAAAAAAGCACAAGTATCCTTAAAATGCTTCTTCTTTTTTTTTTTTTTTTTGGTAAGAAAGAAAATATGAGATACCCATTATCTGTAGGGGAGAAACACACAGGAAAGATAAACCTGAAAGGAAATTGGTTGCAGGGAAAAGATGGGAGAGGCGTTTTAAAGGGGAGGGCTGGGGGAGAGGAAGGCGGATGCGTGTTAGGGAGGGGTAACGCTGAGTACACCTCCTTGTGTAGTTTTGACTTTTACAACCATGTTAATGTTTCACACACTCAAAAATAAAGAGGACGGGCAAGAATGGATTTTTTTAAAAAGAAGAATGAGGCCGGGCATGGTGGCTCATCCCTGTGTTCCCAGCACTTTGGGAGGCTAAGGCAAGAGGATTATCTGAGCCTAGGAGTTCAAGACCAGCCTGGGCAACATAGCAAGATCTCATCTCTACAAAACACACAAAATTTAGCAAGGCATGGTGGCACATGCCTATAGTCCCAGCTACTCCGGAGGCTGAAGCAGAAGAATCCCCTGAGCTCAGGAGGTCAAGTCTGCAGTGAGCCATGATCACACCATTGCACTCCAGCCTGGGTAACAGGGTGAGACTCTGACTCTAAAACACACAAAAAAACATATAAATGTCATTTGTGGATGTTACCTATAATCTTTTCACCTAATCTTTTGAAGTGCTATTGTGCTATCTCAGTGCTCTTGACCTGAGGCCCATGAACTCCTGGGAGGTAATGGGTAGGTTTCAGGACATCTCTGAACCCTGCGTGTTTTTGGTAACTCCCTATTGTTTCTGCATGTAGATGTCCTTCTTCTGAGGGAGGGGGTCTGTAGCTTTCATTGACAAGGGTGGTTAATTCCTGAAGAAAGTGAAGGATGCTAGTCTTAGACCTTAACTAAAGCTCAGAGTCCTTTTGCTTTAGGCCTTCTTGTTCCCTGCTGGTACAGCTTCCAGTCTCTGAACTCTGGTTTTATATTCACTACATCTGAACATTTGTGCTTCATTTCCAGGTGAATTTCTGATGGCTTGTGGGTTAAAGCACAGTGTGAGATGCTACTCTGAAAGGTAATGGCTGTGTAAAAGCAGAAGGAATTGATGCTTTCAGGTACCAGAGGGGAGCAGCTTGAAAAAAATGCTCGGGCATTAAATCTGTTTTTCAGTTTTATGACAGCTAAGACATAAAGAAAACAGTTTAAGTTACATAGTTTTTATTTTCTGACAGAAATATGCCAAATCAAATTTAGGGATAAATGTTTTTTTCTTAGAACTAATTTCAAGAAGTCATTTTGTTTGCTTTTACAATGATACTTACTAGGTATATGTTGATTCTTTAGTTATTAGTGTGACACAGTCATTCCCAGAGGCAGTGGTACACTCATATTTGTCTAATAAATATATGTTTAGGATTTAAGAGTGAGAGTTTCCCTAGTATTCCACAAGAATATTTAGTCTAAATTAGTGATAGCTTTGTTGGGCAGCCTAGATTGTCTCCCTCTTCCAAAAATGCTGCCCTACCAGTAGTCATCAGATGCCTATCATTCCCAAGGATACCCTTGAAAGCCCATATCTCAGATCTATACTTTTCTCCCATGTATTTCAATAGCATTTGTCCCAAAGAGTTGGAAATGCATTCCACCAACTCTAACAGGTATATTTCATCAACTGGCATTTACAGTCATGAATTTAAACATTGGAGAAGGCAGTCCAACTCCAGAGGAGCTTTATCGGATTTGACTTCAAAAATATTTTGAATACATTATATGAAATTAATGCCAGGTAGAAACAGGAGGCACTTGCCTTTTTGAGGCAGGGTGAAACTGTGTTTTCAAAATTCCAAGAAGTGAGTTGAGCAGCTGCACAGGGCCACCACTGCCTTCACTTGTTTTTCTTAAGGCTGTCCAATTCAGTTTTATTCAGTGATAAATGTTGGATCTGTTTTCAGGCTAGATGAATTATCTTACACCTTGCTCCCAATTTGACATTTTTCTGTTCCAATACTTATCTTCATTCTTGTAACAAGTGCTTATTGATCAAATACTATGTGAAAGATAACTCCCGATTGTAATCTCTAGCAGGGATGGCGTCTCATCAGCATCCACAAACAGTGCCACGCATGCACTCTTCCTGATGTGCTGTCAGTCCCACCTCGTCCTGCACGTCAGCCCCTCTACCCCATCCACGCTGCTCCCATCTCCTGCTGTCTGAACTCTTGCCCCAGTCTTCTCCTCGGTCTCCTTGTTTCTAGACATTCTGCCTTCCCTCTGTCTTCCACACTAGCCTGATCATCACAGAGATGCCAGTCTCCTACTGCATTGGCTCCTTGTTGCTTGCAGAACGAAACCCCTTTCCCAGGGTAGTTTCCATATATCTATGAGTCTGTGTAATCTGGCCTCAGTTCGCCTTGCCCATCTCCTGTCCTCCTCCCTCTCTCCTGCCTGGTCATCCTCAGTACTCTCTAATGTTTCTCAAGAGAGGCACTACTGGCGTTTTGGATGGGACAATGCCTCATAGCAGAGAAGAGTGTATTGCACTCTAGCCTGCTAAATGCCAGCAGCTCTCCCGTGACAAGCAAAAATACCTTCTCGTTTCCAGGGGCTCCTTAGGAACCACGAGATTCCCCAGACACTGCATGCCATTTGCTTTTGTGCATCATACCTGCGCTCCTCTGCCTGTAGCACCCTTCCGCACCTGCTGCCCCTTCTGGCAAAACTGCTGTGCATTCTTTGAGATGGAGCTCTAACGTCATCTTTCAGATGCCCTCCCTACTTCCCTGGCTGAGACAACCCCTCCTTCCTTTAGGCTCCTAAAGCCCTGCTTGTGCCTGTACTGAAGGGGTGTGCTGTGAGCAGAGGGATCGTGGACTGATCCGAAGTGGATCACTTTGCTCTAGATTGCCATTGGATGGTACTTGCAATATCACATACCGCTGTGCACAAAGCCTCTAGGAAGACCCTGAAGGGGAAGTGACCTGTTTGCCTCCCTTGTTACACAGCATCACAGAGCCTTGGTACTAGGCAAGGGAGCTTCACAAAGCAGAGGGTTCTCTTGGGACTCCGCGATGTCCATAGGACAAAGAGACTATGTAAATTATTGCTGTTGGTCTTGTTATTAGAAGAACAATGGTACTGATCAATAGACTCTTTGGATCCCTTGCAACTTGTCTCAGAGTTTGTATTTTATCAAATGGAGCCATTCCTCTCAACACCCACTGCAATCAATAATGTGCAGCAAAATGATGTTACTCTTCCTGACTCATAATCTTTGTTTTGAAGAGTTATTAACACAGGAGCCCAAGCTGCTATTTTCTTTAGACAATTGAATCAGGTTGTCCTGATTCAAATTTATACACAGCAATTGAATCTCATTAGCCCGAATTCACACTGTATAGACCAAGTATGTAAATAATTGAAACCTTCCAGAGCTATACTGCATCTTCAACTAATTTTAAATGCAGTTTATCTTGGTATTCCTTAATCCCAATCTACACAGTTGATTTTTCCTCCCACTAATCTTTTCATTGTGTCTATGCATTGAGATAAAACAGTTGCTCAATTTTAATGAAAGTGACATTCACAATCCATTTCTATTGGCAATTGCATTAAAAGATGAGTATGAATTTACACTCACGTGGTCTATGGCATTTTTAATTATATAAATTATATTGGTTTTAAATTACAATAGTTTAATCGCTCTCTGTGTAGTTAGGGGAGTAGTAGCTGTCATCATTCTCATCATCGTCATAATTAACCTGACCTGTAAGCAAATTGCAATAAGAAGGCAGGCCCTGGCACCAGGCAGCTTAGGTTTGAATCCTTGCTCGGCCATTTCTAGTCGTGTAACTTTGAATCGTCACTTAATCTCTGGGCCATCATTTCCTCCTCTATAAAATGGAGCTGATCACAGTCCTCCTTCGGGATTGTCATGAAAACTGCCTGGTTAATTTCGATGGCATGCTTACAGCAGACAGTGGCCGTGTGAGGGAGGGAGTGCAGTGGTTCCTACAACACTTGCTGAAGAGCATGAAATATGTGGCCCTTGTTCATGCACTTAATCACCATGACAACTGTGGAGCCCAAACATTGTGAATATTTAAGAATGCCATTGTTTCCATTCAAAAATTCTTTGTAAATAATGGGGAACCTTTTATCAAACATAGGTGAAAATACCTGTGTTTCTTCCCATTCTTGAGTTAGCGTTTTTAGTTAAGATTACATAGTGACAGTTCTTGTGTCTGCTTTTAAGGTGACTCATAATTGATTGTGTTTATTTTACCACAGATCCATCCTTCTCCAGTTGTTTCCATTACAGAGATCCGCGAGGCTTGCCAAACAACTTTGGAGTAGGGGCTTGTTTTGAATACATATATTAATGCCAGGTAGAAACAGGAGGCACTTGCCTTTTACCTTAAAGTTCACTATTATAACACTAGCTACAGTTTCCTCAGGATCTCCTTCCTCTTGGCAGGTCATTCCTTTTCAGTCTTCTTTCTAAATTCCTCTCCACCTCCCAGAACATTGACGTGCCCAGAAGCTCAGTTTTTGGTCTGGTCCCTTCTATGTCTGTTCTTACCCCCTAGAAGTTCTCATAGTTTTACATATGTTCTGTTTACTGGGGATGCCCAAGTTCACATCCTTAGTCCAGGCCTCTCCCAGACTTCAGCCTCAACTCCATCTGCCTGTTGACGTCACCACTTGATTTCTACACTTGCTGTTCGAGCATTCTTCCAATTGCCCAAGCCAGAATTATTGGAGCTGTCTTTGCTTCTTCTTCCTCTCATACTTCACCTTCAATCTGTTGGTGAGTTCTGTGGGTTCTTCCTTAGAAATATATCCGGAATCCATTCACCTGTCGCCAGCTCCACCCCACGCCCAGTTCAGGCTTCCTCTTTTGTCACCTGGGTTACTGCAGAATCCTCGCAACTGACCCCTGCCTCTACCCTGGCACCTCTAGTCTACACTACAGCTAGAGGGCCTCTTTTGCAAGTCACTCCCCTGCCCAGAAAACTCCACTGGCCTCTCACCACCCTGAGTGACGTTCTTGCTGTAATCTCTAAGGCCCTGCATGAACCATCCACCCCCGTCTTATTTGCTTCTCATTTCCAGTCCCACAGTGTGAGCTCTGTGAGGGCAGAAGCTATTTTGCTCACTGCAGGATTTTCAGTGCCTAAAACAGTGCCTGGCACTTGCTGAATGCCCAGGAGCTAGTCATCAGATGAATGAATGTGCTGTCTTGCAGTGTAGTCTCACAGCGGCCTCCTGAGGTAAGTACTGCACAGATGGACGAAAGTACTCACCAGAGCACCTAGCAATTAGCAGCCAGCTAAGATGTAACCCAGTCAGTCCGACTCCAAAGGGTATTTCTTCCTGCTCTACTGCACAGCCTCCTGTTACTGGATGTCCTTGAACCACTACTAGATCTCAAGGGGTTGTGCCCCTGAAGCCTTGCCTCTTGATTTTGTTCATCATTGTCATCAAATACTTTTTGAGTGCCTGGTTGCCGCAGGGCTTATGCCAGTCACAAAAGATAAAAAGGGAGTCAGCACCTGGTCCCAGCCCTCCTGACCTCCTCCTTGAACAAATCCCTTCGTAGACTGCTAGCTTCCCCAGAAAATATAATTTTTATCACATTATTTCTAGTCCCTTGTCATATTTCCAAATCTTAGAACTTTGCTTGGCACATAGGAAGCACTTTTAAGAGCTGTTGAATGAATGAATGAAGATAAGTGGTACAAACAACTGTTACAAGAATAAAAGTTCTTGGTTTGGGCTGTATAATTCAACACAGACTGGCTGAACGCTGCCCCGAGTCAGGTGCCGAACCAGTGGCTCAGGGAATTATTAGACTGTCCTGGGCACTTGCTAAAAGTGTCAGAGCTCATGGGGTAAAGGGGGAAGGTGGGCTTGGTTATCTGGTTTAGATGGAGTTGGGCTGGGGTCCACACCTTGAGAAACCCACTGCTGCCTGAAGACCTTACAGTCTTCTGGAGACACATCACAACTGGACCATCAGGGAAGGGGTGTGATTTTGCTAAACTGGAAAAAGGCTTTCTAAGTAGGAAAATATACAAGTGAATGGTGGCCAGGTGCGGTGGCTCATGCCAGTAATCCCAGCACTTTGGGAGACTGAGGTGGAAGGATTGCTTGAGCCCAGGTATTCAAGGCCAGTCTGAACAACATAGTGAGACCTCATCTCTAGAAAAAAAATTAAAAAATTAGCCAGACATGGTGATGTGTACCTATAGCCCCAGCTACTTGGGAGGCTCAGGTGGAAGGATCTCCTGAGCCTAGGAGGTCAGGGCTGCAGTGAGCTGTGATCATGCCACTGCACTCCAGCCTGGGCAACAGAGTGAGACTCTGACTCAAAAAAAAAAAAAAAAAAAAAAGTGAACGGTGAGCATTGCTTTTTGATTCTCGAAGAGTATGTTCCTGCCACTATGAATTGTATTTTGATAAATTGCTATCACTTAATATGCCTACTGTGTACTGAGAACTCTATTTGGCCCTTGAATATATGCTTAGTTAATATATTTTTACACCAACCCCTCAACCGGAGATGTTACCACTATTTTATAGATCAGAAGGCTCAATAACTTGTTCAAGGTCACACTAAGTGGTGGGGCTGGGGTTTGAGACGAGATCCATGAAACACCAAAGTCCTGGTCTTTTTCATCACCCCTGGCCACTCTACATGAAAAAGTCACAGGGATTCAAAGAAATACAAGAAGCTCCTCGCACATGTAGGTGACTGGGGGAAATGTATTGAAATGAGTTAAGTTTTTTTTTAAAGCTTTTTAGAAGAATAATGGTTTTGATCAAATTTAATTTTGGTAGGCAATGCTTTCTGAAAATACTTCTGACTTTCCCAGTTCTATTTTCTTCACGCAGGCTTTATCAAATGATTGTTGTGTTGATAAATTTAGTGTGCAGTTGGGACTTATATGTAGATTGTACCTACCCTCAAAGGGAGAGAGGATTTTATAGTTTCCATTCATTCTCATTAAAATCGGAACATTTGCATCTTAACTTTTACATCTTGTTCCAGGAATTTTAAGCAGTCTGATTGTATGGAAGTGGGTCGTATTAATTGCAAGTGGGCTAGACATCTGCTCGCTAACATGGAATGATTTTTTTAGCTCTGTTTTGTTGTTATATATGATCTACCAGAGTGATTAAGTAAGAGCTGCTGGTGATGCTGTTACAAGACTAGATTTTCAGAGACTTATAATGTAACCATAAAAATGGATTTAAGAGTGAGTCTTTGAAAGTTCTTGAACTGGGAACAATTAAATGTCTCAGAGTTGATAGATTTGTATCCACAGTCTGTCAGGGAGCCAATTTTATCCTGGGAGCCTCTGTTGGTCTGGTGTACAGTGAGCCCAGATTTAGGAGGTTCTGGACTCTGGGGTGGGGGAGTCAGGGACAGCACTGCTGTCATGTTTCTACCTACAAGGAGAGATATGGGGAGTAAAGGAGGACAGGTGTAGTATTAAGCCAAGACGACGGGATCCAAACTGCCTTGGCTGGTTGAATAGACAAGTTATTCCTTTCCTGATAAAAATGTAACAGTGTTTCCCTAAGGCCGTCTTGGAACACTCATTCTTAACACACTAAGTTTAGGAAGCACTCTTTGGTTAAACAAAGCAAGCAGGTTTCTGAGTTACAGTCCTTTTCAGAGCCTTTAATTCATACACTATGACTCTTCAAGAGGCGAATATTGGCTTCGCTTCCTGGACATATTTGACCACAGACTCCTTTGGATGTCATTTGTTGGAGAGCTGCCCAAATACTTGCTTTGAAATTAGAACTCAAGAACCGAATTGCTGTGTTGGTCATAAAGTTTTTTGTTTGTTTGTTTTTTTGAGTTGGAATCTCACTCTGTCGCCCAGACTGGAGTGCAATGGCCGCTCCCGGCCACTGCAGCCTTGACCTGCTGGGCTCCGGCGATCCTTTCGCCTCAGCCTTCCAAGTAGTTTAAACTACAGGTGCGTGCTACCACGCCCAGCTAATTTTACTGATTTATTGTAGAGATGAGGTCTCGCCAAGTTGTCTAGGCAGGTCTCGAACCCTCGGGCTCAGGCAATCCACTCACCTCAGCCTCCCAAGGCACGGGATTACAGTCTGAGCCACCAAGCCCGGCTGGTCATAAAGTTTGATGAAAAGTTCAGTTCCTCGGGCTGGTTGGCTCAGCCATGTTGCCCTTCTGGACTTTTTGGGACCTGGCTTCTGTCGCAGTTACCAGCTCAGAGCCAGTGGTACTACTGGCTCAGTTGCGGGGCAGGGGGAGGCTGGGGGCCTCTGCAAATCCATACATGTCTGTGTTTAGCAAAGAGAGGAGGTGACAGTGACTAGGAAGAGACAAGTAAAACATGCAAAAGGTGGAAAGTGTTCTCAAGTGAGTGACGTTTTCCCAACAGTAGTTTCCTGGCCCTACACAGCACCTGCCCCCTAGGAGGGGTTTAGTCAGCATTTGCTTAATGAATAAATTGTTAGGCATGCCAAAGTCTTTGCTATCAAATGTTGATAGACCATTATATTCTGCGTCAAGTTGGGTGCCAAATGTATATAATCTTTCACGCCTTCTAGAATCAAAGGTTAAAACATGAGAACTTTTCTTTTCCTACAAATAACAGATGTCCTCTCTGTCCAGAAATATCTACTGCCTTGCTACAAAGCACATGTTCCTGGGCATTATTATTCTAGGCGCGGAATGGGTTTGAACCAACTGATCCAAACTGTTACTCGGTCTCTCTTGGAGCCAGGGACAAAACTGGCACACGTGAGGGGTAATGTCTGTTACCATGGAGCCGAGAAAAGCCAGTTGGCTCACGAGAGGGGTAAGGCTGCAGTTTGAACCTGTGACCTCATTAACTCCAGGCATCTGAAGCAACAGCGTTCTGACGATGGTGGGATGCCCGTCTTATGCCGAAATCCTCCAAATGCTCTGGGTGCTTTCTTCCCATTTAGTCCCCTCCCCCCGCAGACTATAGCTTGTTACCCAAAGGAAGATCACTTGCTCACCCTTAATATGGGGAAATCATTTAGAGCACTTAATTTGTGTTGACTCTTTATTGGTGCACTATTGCAATTAGGTTAGATTAATGAAAGGTAAATTCCAGCCTATACATGAAAAAAAATCTCTTGTAAAGATCCTAATTAGTATGTGTGTTTATTTAGCCTCTCATGGTTTAATTGCATCCCGTCTTGCTATTTACAAACAGGCATCATTAAAGAATAATGAGTGTGTGAAGAGCATTCATACTAGCAGCAGATGAGGTAACTGGAGATAGGGCGGATGGGAAGTCTGCTGGTTTGTATTCTCGAACGAAGGAGAATGCCAAGCAATTCTCTGAGCCAGTCCAGGTGGGGAGGACAGAGCAGACATTATGCAAGGCAGCAGCTTGTCCTTTGCTGCAGTGAGTTGGGCCGCTTTTAATTTGTTGCAGCAATGCAATCTGTAAAGGTGAACAAACACATTCATGCAGTTGTCAGTGACCTTAGCTGGCTCTGTTCAGGACATCTGCACTTCACCAGTGGGAATTCCGTAGGATGCTGAAGAAGCCACGCAAAATGTGGGGCTTGCCTGGTGTCACTCAGCTCCAGGCCAGTCCACCGCCTTTTTAAAAATATCCAGATGCAAAGAAACCTAGAAATAGGTTCATGTCGTTCCACTGACACCCCTGATCTTACATTCCAGTTTTCCATCATTCACAAGCACCTCTTGACATTACAAAGCAGTTTTGTCTTATTTAGTGGATGCCTGATCATTTATATTCTTTTCTAACCTGGTTTAAGGGTAGAAAAGCCGAGGTTCCACATGAAATTCAGTGAAACAGAAGGAAAAGAAAACGACACAGAAGCGCCCAGTAATCCTAACATATGCCTGCCATTGTTGCGTGATTCTCTCACTCTTGGTATAAAATAGAATGTTCTCATTAATCAGGAGTGACATGTAGAGGTAGAGGTGGTAAATCTGCGTAGGAGGTGTCGTAGAGTCCTGCTTATGTAATGCTTGTGGCAGTAGACAAGACCCAAGTGGCAGCACCTCAGTTTCCCTTTATAATTATCACACACACCGTTCTGGAAGTGCATACTATGGGAGTGCAAATTGCTAGTCTCCAAACCATGTCAAAGCCTTAGATTTCTCTAGGTATTCCTGGGTGAGTTGAAGTCCAGGGTTTAATTTATTTAAAATCGGGTTATAGAAATTCACAGTTTTCAGTATATCTTATGTTTTTCTTCAAACAAACTACAGTTTAATTTTAAGCCACCCTAAATAGAAGCAAAATAACCAGTCTTAGTGTTCTGACTACTGCCTGTGTCTCAGCACGCAGATAACTGCATTATCAAACACAGAAGAACCCAAACAGGGTTGTGTGGATGTCTCTTTTGTTGTTGTTAACTTGCAACTGTTCCACTTTCAGCTCACAGAACTGTGGGGCATATTTTTCCATTCATATTAATTGGATTTTAAAGTGACCTTGTCCACATATTGATTTGAATTAAAATTTTCTACATCAAGGTCAAGTTGGCATACATCCTACAGACGAAATATTAAAAAGCCAAGTGCTGCCTAACCGTATCGACAAAAGTGGAGATTTAACAGGGCCAAGTTTGCCACAGAAGGCACCATGGTACCATCCTAATGCTGGTGATAAGTGGCAGGTCTATGTGGCAACCACCTCCACCGGTCTTGACACTGCCCACCAAGAGGATAGTTCCTGTTTAAGCTCAGGGGCCCACCTTTTTCAGGAAAGCACGTCCCTAAACACCTCAGAGCCCAGGCTAATGCTGCTCACAGGGGTGTGTTTAGAATGATCTTCCGCTCATCTGGGAGTCGCCCAGGCAGCCGTGAAAAAGAGGGTCAGTGATGATTGTTTACAGGATTGGACTGTCTCTAGCCCAGCCCTCAGCTGGGAGTCCCCGGCCCTGACCTGCTCGCTTGACATCTCTTCACTTAGATATTTCAAAAGTATCTTAAACTTAGTAGAAAGGAAGTGATTTCCCCCTCCTGGCTTTTTTTCCCCTTCTTCTCCTTCATCTCAATAAATAGCAAAACCAGAAACCTGGAGGCTTCCCCCTTTTTCTCACCTTTCATATCCAGTCCATCAACAAAGCATGTCAGTCCCTAAATCCACTGGCTTCTCACCTTCTCTGCTGCCGCCATGCCAGCAGAGGCTGCCATCATACCCTCTCATGGTCTCCCCGTTTCTTTTCTTGGTTCCTCCACAAGGCAGCCGGGGGTTTTCCTTTAGGAGCACACATCAGGCATGTAACTCTTCTGTGGAAAGCCCTGCAGTGGCTTTCCATTTCACCAGATAAAACTCAACTCCTCATCCAAGCCTCGAAGGCTCATCTTGAGCAGCCTGGCCTGCCTGGCCCATTTCCTCTCTGTTCTGCATACCCCAGGCCTTTGCACACACTTCTCACAGCGCCAGCACGTGCCACGGACAGCCTTGGTGTTACCCAGCAGGTTTCAGTCACACTTGAGCCAGCCCCCTTGTCTAGCTTGGTTGTCTTCATAGCCCCAGACGGATCAAATATTTTTTGTTTATTGTCTGCCCACTGCCCCTTCTCCATCCAAGAATGTACAAGTGTGAGGGCACACGTTTTATTCACTGCTTCGTCTCCAGTCCTTAGAACAATGCTTGACACATGGTAGGTGCTTAATAAGTATTTGAATGAATGAATGAACAAGTTAATAATCAATCTGGTCTAAATGTCATTTTTCCACACAAGTATTACCTGAGTAATCTCTTTAAGCTGCCCCTCTTTTGTTCGCTCCTGTCCTAAATGTAATTTATGTTTCTGTATTTTTTCTTCTTATATTTCTGTACTTATATACGTTTTTGTTACCTGTCTCCCCCACTAGCCTGTTTGCTCTGTGAATGTCTGTTTCATTTCTCTTTCTGGGTACCTCCTGCGTGGCCTGCACATATTATGTATTTAACAAATAGCTGATGGGTAGATGGAAGGTAGGAAGGAACTGGCAGGGAATCCCTTTGCAGTCCGAGCTGCTCTGGGTTCTGGTGCGCCTCTGTCTGCAACCCCGCCCCCAATCCTTCTTCCTCCCCTTCCTCTCTTCCTAGACGGCCTTCATCCTGTGGCAGTGCTCTTTTTTGTTCCCAATCTTCCTCCTGTTCTCCAGCCCAAATTCTGGAAAGGAAGCAGTTTAATGGACCTAACCAATTTGGGACAAAGCCTCCTCTACCAGGCCACATGTGGGGTTACCCTTGGCCACCTGGTCCAGCCGGTTCCAGCCAGCTCAGAAAGCAGCCTCTTCCCTGGGTGCAGGGTCCTCACAGCAAGACAGGAGCACCATGTGGGGTGGGCTTCATCACTGCCGTGTTCAGCATAACACGTGGAAGGTGTGTGCTTGTCACAGACTCCAGATCTGTTAGAAGAAACCTGACATTTTCGATGTGTTCCAGAAAATAGCAACTTCCCATCTTGTCACTTAACCTGTATCCCACCGTATTCACATAAGATCTTTTTGCAATCAGCAGCCTTATTTTTATACCGGCACTGGCATTTTTTTCTGAATTCTCTTTCCCTGGAAGGGCTGTATTTTATATATTTGAATATGTTTTATAAATTAAGTAAACTAGTTTTCTTTTGGCAGTTTGGGGAATTTTTCATAACACTGCAAGGGAAGCCCAGAGCTAGCATGAAACCAAGATTAGGAAGCATGGTTCTCTATTCTATCTTTGATTCTTTACATTGTGTGTGAACTTTTCTCTCTCTTTTTTTTTTTTTTTTTTTTGTTTGAGTTGGAGTCTCACTCTGTCGCCCAGACTAGAGTGCAGTGGCCGCTTCCAGCCACTGCAGCCTTGACCTGTTGGGCTCCGGTGATCCTTCTGCCTCAGCCTTCCAAGTAGCCTGAATTACAGGCGCACGCTACCACGCCCCACTAATTTTTGATTTATTGTAGAGATGAGGTCTCGCCAAGTTGCCCAGGTGGGTCTCAAACCCACGGGCTCAGGTAATCCACTCACCTCAGCCTCCCAAAGCGCGGGATTACAGGCTGAGCCACCAAGCCCGGCAGACTTTTCTTATTGTTGAAGTGGAGACAAAGAGAGAGAAGATAGGGAGTTTGTGGGAAATAAATAAAGAGGCCAGGCGCCGTGGCTCTTGCCTGTAATCCCAGCGCTTTGGGAGACCAAGGCGAAGGATTGCTTGAGCCCAGGAGTTCGAGACCAGCCTGGGCAGCATAGTGAGACCACACTTCTATAAATAAATATAAGACAAAATGGAAAATTACTTCATAGCCCTTTCTAGTCATGAGACCCTTTAATGATGCTTGGCAAATGGATTACTCCCTGGGGGTTAAATTCTCCTCCAACTAGAGCAGTTCTGAATTGAGAAGAGCCAGGCGTGGTGGGTCAGGCCTATAGTGTCAGCTACTTGGGAGGCTGAGGCGGGAGGATCGCTTGAACCCAGAGTTCGAGGCTGCAGTGAGTTATAATCACCCCTGTGAACAGCCACTGCACTCCAGTCTGGGCGACAGGTTGAGACCCCCAACTCCAGGGGCAAACAAAAGAATGTAGAAAAGAAGAGTGAGTTAAGGAAAATCAGAAGTGCCCAAATTACTGTTGGTGTCTCATTAATAGGTGATTCTAGTTCACTCATCAATGGAATAAGCCACCTCATAAAAAATAAACTTGGGCCAGGCTCAGTGGCTCAGCCTGTAATCCCAGTACTTTAGGAGGTCGAGGCAAATGGATTGCATGAACCTGTGGGTTCAAGTCCCACCCGGGCAACTTGGCAAGACCTCGTCTCTACAATAAATCAAAAATTAGCTGGGCGTGGTAGCACATGCCGGTAGTTATGGCTACTTGGAAGGCTGAGGCAGAAGGATCGCCGGAGCCCAGCAGGTCGAGGCCATAGTGGCCGGGAGCGTGCCACTGCACTCGTCTGAGCAACCAACTCAAAAAAAATAAATAAATAAATAAAGCATGTCAACAATGATAATAATTGTTGCCATGCAGTGCATGCCCACCGAGGATCGGTGGTGGCTTTCCTGAACACATCATGACAATAGCATTTCTAGGCAGTTCCATTTTGGAGATGAGAAAACCGGAGTTCACATGACCTGCGCTTCCCCAGGCCACTGAACTTGGGTCTTGGGCTCCAAAGCACTTGCCCCCTGCTGCCTGTCCCCAGTGAGAAAGGTACTGACAGGTAGCCCAGCATGACTAAGCCCTTGCCATGGTGCGGTCACAGTGCTATGTGCTTCCCATCCACGGTGTTACCCCTCCTGGGTTAACAGGTGAGAAAACAGGGCCTTAACAAGGGTAAATGACTTGCCCAGGGTCACACAGCCAAGAGGGGGCAGAGCCCAGGCCTGAGCTTAGACTTCTTGTCTTCCTAGAGTCCTCCTCATACCCCGCTTGCCTTGCACACCTTGGTTTACTGACTTGGTAAATAGACCCTCCAGTCAGCATACCTACCTCATTTTTCCTGGGTGCTTGACAAAGGAACAATGTAATCTATCCCTTGGGGCTGTAAGGACTCTATATCTCAAGTCTGCCCGTGTGTGGGAGTCGCATTCCGGCTTCGTCTTTCCTTTATTCTGCCACATTCTGTGACATTACACTTTACCATTGGAGGTGCAGCTGCAGCTGGCCTGTTTAGCAAAATGAGCAGCCATCGGCATGGTCACTCTGACACCAATATTAACAATTTGGGCACTTCTGATTTTCCTTAACTCACTCTTCTACATTCTTTTGTTTGCCCCTGGCGTTGGGGGTCTCACCCTGTCACCCAGACTGGAGTGCAATGACTATTCACAGGAATGATCATAGCTCACTGCAGCCTGGAACTCTGGGCTCAAGCGATCCTCCCACCTCAGCCTCCCAAGTAGCTGGGACTACAGGCCCGACCCACCATGCCTGGCTCTTCTCAATTCCGAACTGCTCTGGTTGGAGGAGAATTTCACCCCCAGGGAGTAATCCATTGCCAAGCGCCATAAAAGGGTCTCATGTCTTTTTATCTCCTATACTCCCACAGTTTGACCTCTTAGTTTCCAAGTGACATGGCCCCATTTTCTTTCTGTGACTCAGTTCCTGCCTGCTCATTGCAGGGTGAGAAGCTCCTCTTCCGAGTCACCACAGAAAGCTCATCTGCTCTGCCAGAGCCTCTGCCCTTTAGAGTCAGTCCATCTCTGTTTTCTCTCGGCTCTATTCAGTCTTACAGTTTTCCTAGAAAGAAGTAGCAGCCGGTTTCTCTCGTCCCCCTCGCTGCTGCTGCTTCTCGGGGCCTGCTGCTACAAGAACAATTCCGCCCAGCACGATTCCGTCAGGGCTCCACACACCCAGCAGCTGTGCAGAATTCAGAATGCTGACTTTTTTTAAATGCTAAAATTAGACAAAGCAGGTACTTTATGGGTGTCTAGAGATGGGGTCAGGAGAGTGTGTGGAAAGGCATTTGTGAGGGAAGGCAGAAGGCTCGTGAGGCAGGGCTCTGAGCCACTTAGCAAACTCCCAAAGCAGATTGCTGGGAGGCTGGAGGGTTCGATGAATTGAGGCTCTCGGGCACTCTGCTTGTGATTCATAGATATGGATGTGGGGTCACGGGCCAGGCGTGAGATAGGGAAACGACAAGAGGCAGCTTCTGGCCATGCACAGATAAGCAGTATCCTTGGACTCACATCTTTCAAAACTTCAGCTTCTTTTGAGTAATAATGGAAATAAGGCCCGGTGCAGTGTTTCATGCCTATAATCCTAGCACTTTGGGAGGCTGAGGCGGGAGGATTTCTTGAGCCCAGGAGTTCGAGACCACCCTGGGCAACATAGCAAGATGCCAAATTAAAAAATACACTGATTGTGACAGTGCACACCTGTAGTCTCAGCTGCTCGGGAGACTATGGCAGAAGGATCGCCTGAGCCCAGGAGGTCAAGGCTGCAGTGAGCCATGATCGTGCCGTTGCACTCCAGCCTAGGTGACAGAGTGAAACTCTGACCCAAAAAAGAAGAAGAATGGAAATAAGACAACTGCCTGGCTGCATCCTGGGGTTCTCAGGTTGAGAAGAAAGTCGCAGCCTGTGTGCAGGTACCTGTCCTTGTTACAGAGCAAAGGGGTAAATCCACATTATTTGGAGGGAGGACCCCCACGAGTCAGTGAACAGCCTGGGTGGCACCGAACACTTTTTCTCATCCCACAGCTAAGAACACGTGTTGGAGGAGGTTCCCATGAAACACTGTCTGGGAACTGCTCGTCTGTCCACCAACTCCACCCTTTCCAAAGGTGCCGGTAATTGGACAGGCGCTGAACCAGGCGTTTTCTGGTTGTGCCAGATGGCTCCGTGACACCGTGTCCTTCTCCCTCGAAATTCCTCAAGTGTGCCCTGTGGCACTCAGGTGTCCTCTAGTTATTCCAGCCATATGCCAGTTTTATCACCTCCTTCAAGACAGGAACCTCGTATTCTGATGTGTCTTAACCTCCCTGGGCCTCAGTTTACCCCTTTAGAATGAGAGTTCGAGAAAGGTGCTTTTATTTTTGTCCAGCTCTACAGTTATATGATCGTCTGAATCAGTGTCTTCGCCCAGCGTGGCACGGAGTCCAACAAAGAGATGCTCGTCGGAATCGTCCACCTGATCCTGCCCTTTCTTTGAAACTAGTAAAGAGAGGAAGTTCTTAGTAAAGAGAAGAAAGTTCAAGAAAACAGTTCCTAAGCATCCTCAGGTGTGCCTGCCCCCTCTCCCTCCCTCCCTCTCCTTCCTCTCTCCCTGTCTTCCTCCTATTTCTTTCTCCTTTTGCTTGCTTGCTTTCTGTTTCTCTCCTCTCTCTCTCTCTCTCTCTCTCTCTCTCTCTGTCTCTCTCTCTCTCTTTCAACTACACTTTGAAAAAACATAGTTTAAATTACAATAGGTACCTTAAGGGTACCTACCTATCAAACTCTTACTTGTATATACATGGAAAATAACATTCATGGATGGTTTTACATAAATAATTGGCTGCTTTTTATTATTATTATTTTATAACATACTCCACCCCCCAAAGCAGGGCTCAGACATGCAGTCATCTGTCAAAGTGACAGGTTCCAGGCCATCCCCCTTCACCTCCCACACGCATACTTTATGCAGGTCAGGGATGCCATCTGGTTGCAGGCTCCTTGTACAGGTAAACTTTTGGTCAGCTCACCTCCTGTGAACCCTAGTCACAGACACTGCTCAGTTTCTTTTTTTTTTTTTTGAGTTGGAGTCTCACTCTGTCGCCCAGACTGGAGTGCAGTGGCATGCTCCCGGCCACCGCAGCCTCAACCTGCTGGGCTCCGGTGATCCTTCCGCCTTAGCCTTCCAAGTAGCTGGAACTACAGGCGCGCGCTACCATGCCCGGCTAATTTTTTGATTTATTGTAGAGATGAGGTCTCGCCAAGTTGCCCAGGCGGGTCTCGAACCCGCGGGCTCAGGCAATCCACTCACCTCAGCCTCCCAA
>CAUYQG010180954.1:0-15573 GCA_963574415.1 Tarsius wallacei | reverse complement strand
CTCTCATTCAGAGACAATGATGGCTTAACTCAGGAATCCTAGAGGAGAGAGGTGATTGTTCGGCCAGCCATCTCCTTAGCTGTCTTTCCATGTCTTGATCCTAAAAAATTCATTCCACAATGCCACAGACCTAAAATATATTTTTTCTTTTTTTTTTTTTTTTGAGTTGGAGTCTCACTATGTCGCCCAGAC
The DNA here is from genome assembly GCA_963574415.1 of Tarsius wallacei. Lineage (NCBI taxonomy): Eukaryota > Metazoa > Chordata > Mammalia > Primates > Tarsiidae > Tarsius > Tarsius wallacei. The sequence continues at coordinate 15,381 of CAUYQG010180954.1, read as the reverse complement.
TGGAGTGCAGTGACCACTCCCGGCCACCGCAGCCTCGACCTGCTGGGCTCCGGCGATCCTTCCGCCTCAGCCTTCCAAGTAGTTGGAACTACAGGCATGTATTACCATGCCTGGCTAATTTTTTTTTTTGATTTTATTGTAGAGATGAGGTCTTGCTTGCCCAGGCGGGTCTCGAACCCGTGGGCTCAGGCAATCCACTCACCTCAGCCTCCCAAAGGCGCGGGATTACAGGCTGAGCCACCGAGCCCGGCTAAGACCTAAAATATAAATCAGACTGTGGCATTCCCCCAGTTCAGACTCTTCTATGGTGTCCGCTGCCTACCGAATAACATCCAAGTTCACTAGCGAGGCGTTAATACAAGGGTCTCCTTATCCGAGGCCCACTGCCGCCCGGCCCTCTTTCTACCTCTCCAGCCTCATCTCCCTTCGTTCTTCGACTTGGATTCAGTTTTGGAAAAATGTTCAGTGGTTCCGGGTTTCCACTGTGATGTCTTTCAGACATTGTATTTCTTCTGAATGGAACGCCCTTCCTACCTAGTAACTTTCAGACACTCTTAAAAACTTAGCTCGGCTCTCACCTCCACTGGGGAGCTTTCTCTGACCCTTCCCAATTGGGCTCAGGGCGACTCGCAGATTTCCACAGCAGCCTGTGCACACGTCTGTCTTAGCCGTAATGAAACTGTATTGCAAGTGCATACTTGACGGTCATCCCCGTACACTCTACTCTGGGAGCTTGTGGCCAAGAGCCTTTAAAACAGAAGTTGGTTTTTAGAAGAAGCCAAAATGAAAGAATTGTGGGCGTACAGAACAACTGTGGAATAAGCATCGATCCTGCTTAAAAAGGGCTATCTTGAAGATATCGTCTGAAGATAAATGTGACTCCAGCTTCAGAGGAATCTGACCTTGATGGACAAGGGGAAGAAAGCATGGCGTGTGAAATTCTTTGAATAAGAATTTATTTTTTAGAAAATGTGTAATGTTCTACATACAATAATTAAAAACTCTGCACTGTTAAAAAAATTAAATTAAATTAAAAAGTCTGTTTCCTCTGTATGTAGCATAGAACTCAGAAGGTAGTGGGTGCTCAATAATATTTAGAATACCTTAATATCACCAACAACACTCCGACTGTTTTCTTCTTTATGAGTAAAATGTGTGATTGTAAGGCCAGACACAGTGGTTCTTGCCTGTAATCCCTGCTTCTCAAGAGGTCAGGGAGCGAGAATTGCTTGGGACCAGGAGTTCAAGATCAGCCTAGGCAACACTTTGAGACCCTGTCGCTATAAAAAATAAAAGTAGAAAATTTAAAAACATTGTGATTGTAGAATGCCACTTTGAAAATCACCACTATCAGAAGTACGGTATAATATGCTCAGCATTTCTATCTCTTGTGACTATAACTTGAGAGATGACACAGCTGTTTGCTCCCAAAGCTCTTCCCATTTTTACAGCACCAACATATTCCTCTTGGATAGTGAAAGTCCAGCGTATTATTGACTTTGCTAAGACAGTCACATTCTACACAATAAAAATGTCAGTGAAGTAGGTTGAAAACATATTCAGTGCTCTCCTTTTAGCAGAATGAGGTATCCAGCAAAGAGTTTAGAGCACATACTCCTCCTCCTCCTCTTCCTCTCCTCGTCCTCCTTCTTTTGAGTTGGGAATCTTAGTTGCCTGGGCTGGAGAGCAGGTGATCCTTCTGCCTCAGCCTCCCAAGTAGCTGGGACTACAGGCGCACACCCCCAGCTAATTTTTTTTTAATTTTTTGTAGAGACGGGGTCTTGCTCTGTTGCCCAGTAGGCTTGAACAAAATCCTCCCGCCTCAGCCTCTCAAAGTGCTAGGATTACAGGCATGAGCACCTGGCCCGTTACCTTCCTTTTTATTTTTCAGCATGAAGTGGAGAATTGGCAACCGGCAGAGAAACTTTAGAGGTCAACTCTCATTTCGCTTATGAGAAAACGTAGGCCCGTAGAGAGAAAATGATTTGCCTAATAAGAGTAATTTTGACACTTATTTTGTGCTTTCTGTGCTATGCATGTCCCATGTATTACCTTATTTAATCCTCATGCCAGTCCTATGGGGAGTATTATCAGTATTCCTACTTCACAGATGAGGAAAACGAAGCCTGGAGAAATAAATGAATGCACCTGAAATCCCACATCAAGGGAAAGTGAATCAAGGATTTCCACTGAGCCAGTTTGACGCCAGATCCACTTCATTGACCCACCGAGCTCTGTCACCTGGCACCACAAGGCTGCTTATGTTCCTATTGGCTTAAACTATATTTTCTCTTCATTTCTGGTCACTCTTCATTTGGCAATAGCTAGAGAACGCTGGCCAAATGGCTAATGGGCTTAATCGTTCATAAACAAGCTCTACAAGGGGAGAAACTATTTCAGATGTTCAGAATCTTTTATGTGACTCACGTTATCTATACTGCGGGCATGGGTTTTCACATATTGACGTTCTTAGAATGAGAGCCACCTGTCCTAAAAATGAGCGCTACGGAAGACAGAAGCACTGTTTAGAAGTGGAAAAATTCCCCCATGGCTGTGAAGTTAAATTAAGAAGGGACTGATTAAGCAAAGCAAAGAGAGTACTATTAGTCCTTTTAGTGCAAACTCTTTGTTTGCCCAAGCCAAACAGTTGCCATTTCTGAACAGAAACCAAACACCTGTTGCTTCAGAAAGGAACATTTCAGACCTGGCCTTTTAGAGCCATTGCCGATAAGGGTCGACCATGAAAAGTTTCCAAAAATGGACATCTGGACCCGAAAGTTTGTCTTCCTCCTCTGCATATTTCTTTATCTGTACATGTGCCTTAGCTGAAAACGTGGCTTGCAACTCCAGTCCAGAACACACTCTCCCTTTCACTTCTGGAATGGGCACTGGTCTGGGCATGGCTGGCACTGGTCTGGGCATGGCTGCTCTTGACAAACTGTGAGGCTCCCCTTGGCCTGGTGGGCCCTGGCGTCCAGGGGAGGCAGAATGGGAGAGGTTTCTCAGGTTTCTCCCCTCCTGTGGTCTGCCCAAGGGCCCGGACCCTTGGATTCTGTGGACCCTCCTCCAACCCTCGTGGACAGGGATGTCTTAGAGAAACACGGTTTGCATAAACCACGAAGGTCCAGCCTCAGCCCAGGTGCCGTTGCCCAGCTGAAATGATCCTCTTTAAGGGCCGTATCGACCGTGTTTTCACGCAATCCAGGGGGAGGGCGTTTGGGTCCCAGATTTCTGCCTGGAGAGCAAAACACCTGACATACAAATCCAACGCTATCACTCTCTTGCCCATAGGTGGCGACCCATCATCTGTTGCTCTCCCAATACCAGTCGATTCTGATTCATCGAGTCAGGAGCCTGACCAGGAATCTGTGATTTAACCAGTGTCCTAGGCGGCCAACTGCCCTGGTTTGCCTGGGACTGAAGGATTTCCCAGGTCTTGGGACTTTCATTACTAAAATCGAAGACGTTCTGGGCAAACCGGGACGAGTTGGTCAGCCTACTTCTGGGTGATTGTGATTCACAGCAGGGGTCTGCCGACTACAGCCCACAGGCCAATCTGGCTCACAGTCTGTTTTTGTAAATAAAGTTTTATTGGGACAGAGCCATGCTTGTCGAGTCACATTTTGGCTATAGGTCCTCTTGTGCTATAGTGGGAGAACTGAGTAGTTGTGGCAGAGGCTACATGATTTGAGAAACCCAAAATGTGCATCATTTGTCGCTTTGCAGAAAACATTGCTAACTCCAGATAAAACCCAACAGCCTAATCCCTTCATCGGGAGCTGGCTTCTCCGTTCTCCAGGCTCATCTCTGCTCTCCTCGTCCTTGCTCTGTGGGCTCAGGGCATTCTGAGCTCTTCGTAGCTCCAGAGAAGTGCCAAAGGCTTTCTTTTACTGTTTCTTTTTTCACATGCTCCTCCCTCTACCTGGAATGTCCTCCACCCTAATGGGCTTGGCTAAATCCTTCTGGCTCAAAAGGACACAACTCAGGCGGACCCTTCTCAGGGAAGTCTCCCCTGATTCTTCCCCCACCCCCCACTCCCCCGGCCAGGTTCACTTGCAGGTGTAACCTCCCATGCACGCAACTCTATCTCTGCGCTCACCACACTGGGTCCAAACTGATTGTTTGTTAGTTTCCCCTTCAGGGAAAACACAGTAGCATATTCGCCTTAATGGCTCCATTCCTTAATTTGACTCCTCACATGGGAGAAACCCAGGAAATATTTGTGTGAATTGTGAATCTATAAAATGGGGTTAAGAATTTCCTCACAGCCAGACTCAGCCTGTAAATCCTGCACTTTGGGAGGCCGAGGTGAGTGGATTGCCTGAGCCTGTGGGTTCGAGACCCGCCTGGCCAACTTGGCGAGCCCTCATCTCTACAATAAATCAAAAAATTAGCCGGGCGTGGTAGTGCGCGCCTGTAGTTCCAGCTACTTGGAAGGCTGAGGCGGAAGGCTCGCCGGAGCCCAGCAGGTCGAGGCTGCGGTGGCCGGGAGCGGCCACTGCACTCCAGTCTGGGCGACAGTGAGACTCCAACTCAAAAAAAAAAAAAAAAAAATTGTTCCTATCTTGGTGCACACAAAATATCCCTCAATACTATCTTTGCACATTATATGCTTTATATACAACCTCCTAGTTAATAATCTGGCTTCCTGGGATACTAGAAATCACAAAACCCACTCTAGCTAAATTAACCCTTTTCCCTTTTAGGAAAAAAAAAATGCAGCTCGCAGCTGCATTCATTTAATTTTACATAAACATGCTCTCTGAGGCCAAAGCAAACCTGACTGCTTTTCAATGTGAAAATAAAATAGAAAAACTGTTTTTGGAGTTATTTCTAAACAGAACTTGTCTCTAATCCTAATGAGAATCACTCCAAAAAAATATATAATTACTATATTTTGTAATTCTCTCTCTCTCTCTTTATTCTCGAGGTAAATGCTGCAGTAGCAAGCACCGCCGATGAGTATCCCTGGGTTAAACGGAAAACGGGTTAAGCAGAAATGAAGTTTGTTGCAGGACCTTGGTAACCCTGGGAGGGCCAGAGGGTTGTGCTTGGGTGCTCTGCAGCTTGGAGCAGACCTCAAGATGAGATGCCTGCAGGGGAAATTCCACCGATGACACCACTAGTCAAAGATATACTCGCAGAGTCCACAGTTGATGCTGGAAAGTACATACCCAGTCACTGGTCACGGCTGCCTTAAACACACCTTCAACGTCATCCTCTAAAAAAAATCAGATTCGGTACAGTGCTTGCCTAAAATCTCATGTGGGTGTGTCTGATTGGAAAAATCTAGGTCACATGGCTTCATCTTAGTTTCAAGGGAATCTGGGAAAGCAACCTCTCAGCCTCTACCCTGGGAGCTGTCACTCATGAAGGGCAAAGTCCCCAAATATGGAGAGGGTGACAGAGGTCCACCACAAGGAAAGAGCCAGACAGGGAGTTGCCTTCTAGTTATGGGAATGCCACGTTTCCCATTATAAATGAATACACTGGCCATTTTGCATTGTTCATTGGTTTCAATCCCAGAGCAGCTGACTTCCTTTGGGAGTAGTGAGAAAGCCCAGGTCCAGACTTGCAAGGCTGTGGAACACACTTGAACTGTGATAAACTCATCAACCTAATGCCACCTTGAGCAAGGCCCTCCACTGCCTGCCAACCAACTGGCTTTCCCCTGGGGACACCTTCTTGTTTGTTCCACAGTTAATAAACATGCTGTAGACCACATATAAATCAATCCCAAGACAAAATGGCCTGAAGCACAAAAAAACAAAACAAGACAAAACTGTAGGAACAGCTTCACCGATGGGTGCTTTTTTTTGATTAATGTGAATTAAATACGATCAGGCTGGGAGTTGGGAGCCATAGCAGCTGAATTGATGAATAGATAAGGGGCTCATGTGTTAGGGTATGTATGGGTGAGAGCTATCTGCCTTGGGTGGAGGCAATGTCTGTAGAGAATTTAAAAACAACAGAATCAACTAGCTGGGTGTGGTAGCTCATGCCTGTATCCCAGAACTTTGGGAGACTGAGGTGAAAGGATTGCTTGAGACCAAGAATTCAAGACCAGCCTGGGCAACACAGTGAGATCCCATGTATTTAAAAAAAAATCAACTAAAAGTCAGTTTGTTTTTTATTATCACTGTGCACAGGCGATTTTAAACAATGTCAGTGATAAAATACTCATGCCTAAAAAAATCTTTTTGTTGGTCTATATCCTGTTGAGACTTGATATATATATCAGCTTAAAGTTAGCACATTTAAGTTTCTTATTCTTTAATAAAGATTGTATTCTACATGGAAGGTAATTTGGAGAACTCCTTGTCATAGGGTGGACCTCCGATGTGCATGGGCTCAGTTGCCTGTTTGTTTGGGGAGCAAATGCATAATGTTTTAGAATTGTTCGAGTTTGCTCTGGGTGCAGTATGTGTCTCTAATCCCTGTGATACTACATATTTCTGAGTTTAAACAGTAGATTTGAAGTAAACAATGGTATTCCAATGACTGTACTATAAAAAACCCAGAACTGGGGTTATTTAAATTCTGTCATCCTAAGTGATCACATAGAGTTTTTTTATTTGTTTTTAAAATTCAAAGCACTTGGTCCAAAGTGTTACATTTTTGTTTGGTAAGTGAAAATATTAATTCATAAATAAAATTGATTATTAAATTCTGAAAAATTTATTTAAAATAGAAAATTCTCTTTAAATAGTTGTTTTAAAACTAAAGAACAAGCACATCAAAAATCATGATAATTACTCATAGAACATGATTAAATTTTTAAAAATAATTTTGTCTTACAGAGAAGAGGATGTTAAAAAAATGATCTGCTCCAACGGCCAAATATACTAGGTCCCCCGTGAGGGGTTTCTCAAGGTCCCTGAGGATTTGCAATAACCATGCTGATAGTTAATCCTATTTTCACCATCGCAAAGTGAGTGGTTTCAACATTGGCCTGTGGCATCCTTTCCAGCATTTTTGCAAATATTATGCCTGGAACAAACAATTAAAGAAATACAAACAATGACAACGAAATATTGCTTTTATGTTATGGCAAAGAACTAAACATAAGATTCATAATAGTCACACTAACAAATATTGGATGGAAAAAATTACTTATTCATTTTGATCTTGGTCTGTTACCATCACCCCTAGGTTTCCATTTCATTGAACAGTTCTCTCAGAAGAGTGCCGACTTTGTGCTAGGTGCTGGATCACAGTATCCTGCTGTCCCAAAAGATCCTCAAAAGAGTCTTGGGAGGTAGATCCTGGCGTCGTCCTAGTTAGCGAATGAGGAAACCAGGGAGTGGAGAGAATAAACCATTTGTCCGAAGTCACACAATTAGTAAGTTAAAGAAGCTGGGAGTTTTAGTTTCAAAGTCAGGTTTTTCTCTTTCTGCCGTGCTGCCCCTGAAGTGCAGAAGTTTATCACCTTGAATTGTCTAATGATCGCTTGCAGAGTTTGCTGAGATTTTGTCTGGTGGCTAGTCTTCTCTTTCTCAATACTCTGTGTCAGCTTAGAACTAAAGCTTGAGAAGACAGCCATAAACGGAAAGGAGTCCCACAGCAGCAAATCCAGCATAGGGGAAGAAGGCCCCTGCAATGGAAAAGAACAGATATTTGTATATGAATATATGCGGAGAGGCTTAATTTGGAAAGAGTGCTTGATTTTGATTTTTCAAAAAGATTCAGCCATGCATAACCACAGTATGAAATGGGACCCAAAAATTATTACCAATCTGGTTTACTCTATTTGTTCTAGCTCTGTGAATATAATGTAATTTATCTTTCTAAACTCAAGTTGAGAAACTCAAGTTATGCAATGCCAAATTTAAGAAGAATAAAGGCTCAGATGTTTAAAAAAAAAAAAAAATAGAAAGAACTAAAGCATTAGGCAGAAGAATAATGGCTGTTAACACCATGAGCACTTTCCTCTCCCAGGCCCAGTGCTGGAGGCTGTCTCTGCACCTCGGCTTCGGGTGTTCACTGTGGCAGCTTTCAGATGAGGAAACTGAGGCTCAAAGAGGAGAAGCATCGGTGCTGAGCTTGGAACCCAGGCAGCCTGACCGCAGAGCAGATACTCCTCACTGCTGCTTTTCTCAGATCCTGGAGCTCATCTCCCTGCCAAGTGTTTCTACTCATCTTGATGGAAAAGTTTAGACTTTCCCTGCTTTTAGGTTTCAGGGTCCAGGGACCAAGCAGCTGTCACAGTTTCAACTTCTGCTGAGCTCTGGAACGTCCTGGTGATTTGGAGAATCAGAACCCAGTCTTGATGAGGAAGGGGAAGGGAAAGACTGGGGTATGGAGTAGAGAGAAAGAGGAGATACTGGTGGGGTCCCTGCCTTCCTCTTTGTTTCCAGTTAAGCATGACTAGGCTTCTGCTGGCTGCCGTTTAAATAATTTGCTTTCTGTTTGTCTTTTTTTTTTTTTTTGAGTTGGAGTCTGTGTTGGTCAGGCTGGAGTGCAGTGCACGATCATGGCTCACAGCCTTGACCTCTTGGGTTCAAGTGATCCTCTCACCTCGGCCTCCCAAGGACGTGGTACTATAGGCATGCACTACCACACCTGGCTAATTTTTTTAAATATTTTTTATAGAGATGAGGTCTTGCTATGTTGCTCAGGCTGGACTTGAACTCCTGGGCACAAGCAATCCTCTCACTTCGGACTCCTAAAGTGTTGGGATTACAGGTGCGAGCCACCATGCCCGGCCAACTTTTCATATTTCTATTCATCCATTTACATTTTTAGATGGGCAATACAATCACATGGCTCAAATACCAAAACGTGTAAAAGATACCCAAGGAAGCGTCTCCTTTTCAACCTTGTCCTCTCCCACCCTTGGTAGTCCTGCATCCACACCCCAGGGGAACCACTGTTGCAGTTACCTGTGTACACTTCCAGTTTGGTTGCGTTGGTATCCAAGAACATCTAAGTGAATAATATTATATATATTTATGCCCAGCTCTTTTTCAAAATGTGGTAGCGGTCTATACATGCCACCTTGCACTTTTGATTTAATGAGCTGTCTCACGGGGGATGAAAGCAAGAAGAGACAAAGAACATCTGACAGTTCTCCAGGGAATTTGCACAATTACTCAATGGATTTTCAGAGTGGTGAATCTGGGGAATGTCTACGAATCAGACTGGTAAGAGCGTGTTGGACTTCCTTCTTTTTCATTTATTTCCTTCCCTCCTTCTCTTTACCTTCATTTCTTCCTCCTTCCCCTCCCTTTCCTTCTTCCCATTCTTTATTTTGGAGTGGATAGATTCTCTAGCTACTTGCTACTATCTTGACCTGCCCGAACAACATTGACCTTGATCCTCATTGCTGAGACACAAGGCTCCTGCTGAGCGATTCCCCTAAATTTGGTCTCGCTGCGCAATGCTCCTTATGCCAAAGAGAGATGGTTCTGCTGGCAGACTGTCTTCAGCCAAAATGCGCAGATACATTCTTGTCAGCTTTAGTGAGAGATTCGAAGTCAAGTTTGTCTCTTGGAATTAATCTGCCTATCAAGTGTAATTGTGCTTGTGTAAATACTCAGCAAATAATCAAACGATTTCTGCTTCACTACTCCCGGGAATGCAGACCTTTGTGATGCCAGCTCAGAGGGGCCCTTTGAACTGCTCTTGTCAAAACACCATGTGGGGATTCTTCTGCCAGGGCCAGCATTATCTGACACTGCCAATTCTTGCTCAGTATTTTAACAAACATGTTGAGTGGAAATCAACTGGTTACTTTGAGGAGCTAAATGAATTTAGGAATACAATTCACGTAGCAAAGCGAGGAAAGGGACAGGAACTCTCCTCCTCATCCCTTAAACAGCCACAATTCCCTTCTCTCTGCCCTACAGACTAGTTTAATCTAATTCCCAAATGTGCCAGATATCTGACCCTGGGGGGTATTGGAGATAAGTCTGCTCTTTGTTCATCCAGAAATTTAAAAATATTTCTGCTGGGCGTGGTGGCACATGCCTGTAATCCCAGCACTTTGGGAGGCCAAGGAGGGAGGATGGCTTGAGCGTAGTTCGAGACCAGCCTGGGCAACATAGCAAGATCTCATCTCTACACAAAAACAAAAAAATTAGTTGGGTGTGGTGGCATGCGCCTGTAATTCCAGCTACTCAGGAGGCTGAGGCAGAAGGATGGCCTGAGCCCAGGAATTTGAGGAGGGTGCAGTAAGCCATGATCCCGCCACTGTATTCCAGCCTGGGCTACAGAGTGAGACTCAGACTCAAACAAACAAACAAACAAAACACTTTGGCAATAATCGGACACATTTCTTGGAGAAGATAACTTTTACATAGTGGGTCTTTTATTCTCCCTCTTATGACTAGGGTCTCCATAGGCCTCAGAAAGCATTATTAACCTTTCAGGCCCAGTAAGATCTGATATGCCTTAAAATGGGGTGTCAGTGCCAGCGTCTCTTCCTGACCTGAAGCCTCTTTTATGTACTGGGTGATTTTCAGCTCCAGATGGTTATGAGTGGAAAAGGTTCAGGGGCCTTCGGCTTTCAATGCATTATTCACATGTTTTTCCTTTGTCCACAAGTATGTTATTTTGACAAATAACTTGATGTAGTGGGCGTCCACAGGAAGTGGTCTCCCTCCATTTGAACTTTCAGGGAGTGGGGTGGGAGGGGGCCTATAGTTAGTAGCACAGTTGGTGATGATATGACAAATGGTTCACTTCTAAGATTTCCTCTGCAGCCCCTCGGAGAGATGTGTGGGTTGGCCCTATAATTCACCCGGGGTGATCTGTCATGGCATTGGATGGGTTCCAGGCTACACAGTTTAGACAAAGAGAAGGAAACAGATTCTCTCCTGGATGAAGGCAGATGTGAACGGTCAAGTTTCTCGTGGGTTCTGTGTCCCTGTGTGCACATGAGAAGTCTCAGGTTCTTGTGCTTCCTCTCTTCTGTCCTGGAATATTTGGGGCTAGTTTAATTTTGCCCCAAAGAGAAGAAGAAAGGGGCTTTTCTGGTGCGGTTGGGCATTAGGTCTGGAGTGGGGAATGGGGGAGGATCTGTCTTCCTCTTTCTCTAAGAAGAAAGTCTCATTTTTTAGAATTCCTGGGGTTTGCCTAACTCTTTTTTCTCTTCCCTGACTCTCTACCTTGAGGTCGGACAGGCTCCATTAGAGTGGAGGACCGTGATCCCTGGGGTCCTATTTTCTTCTTCTTCTTTTTTTTCAGAGTTGGAGTCTCACTTTGTCGCCCAGGCTGGAGTGCAGTGGTATGCTCATGGGCACTGCAGCTTCGACATGCTGGTCTCAGGCGATCCTTCCGCCTGAGCCTTCCAAGTACTTGGATTAAAGGCATGAGCCACCGCACCCAATCCCTGGAACCCTACTTTCTTAAGCCAAGTAAGTTATTTTTTTTCTGGGGCTGTTCATTTTACAGTTTTTTTCCCCACTTCCTGGAATTTTTACCTCCATCACTGCTTCTTTCTTCCCATAGTTTCTCGAACTTCTGGCCTCAAACGATCCTCCTACCTTGGCTTCCCAAAGTGCTGGGATTACAAGCGTGAGCCACTGCGCCCGGCCTCTTCCCATAGTTTCTGGTGTCTTTGTGTCCCTAAGGCACTCAGGGCTCCTATTTCTTCTACTGTTTAAGGTTAAATGTAGACTAGTCCTACCTTTTTTCCCTTCTTCATTCTTCCTCATGACTTCTGGTGCTCTACTGGATTCAGTTGCATGAATCCATGTTCTATGGAGGTCCTGATTACAGGTAGTCTCTTGCTGATGTCAAATATCCATTTCAGCCTCTGATTTATAGTCTGGAGCTGCTGCAGGAACCAGAGGTCCTGGTGTCATGGCTAGGTCATCTTGATCTTCCTGGCCTAAACTCTGGAAGGCATTGTAAGTGTTACAGTGGCTCATCTGTGTTTTTCGGCCACAAGGCTGGGAGGGCAGCAAGCTGGACAGACAGTGTTTTAAATGCTGGCTCCCCCAGTTTCTAGGGGTGGACCTCGGACAGTTTCAGTATCTCAGGGCTCTTGCGTGTTACAACAAGGAGAACAAAACCCACCTCCTAGACTCAGGGAGTCTAAGGGTAGATAAAATAGTGTCTATATACCACCCTGCACAAAGTAGACACACAATCATGTTTGTTTCTTGCTCCTTTTATTTTCTTTTATTCACCTCTCCCCTTCTTTGGTACCACATTTTTGTTTGCTTTCCCCATAGTCAGGGCTTTGCATCTGGCTTAGAGTCCAGCTTCCTCTGCCTCTCGACTGTGATGCTGTTTTCCCCATGACAGCTGTGACCTATACCTCCACAATTTACACAAGTTATCCTGTAACCGGAGCAAGTGTTAGGAGTTAGTATGTGCATTAAAATGTCTCCTGTAGACATTTTGCTTTACGCAATGATGGAGGGCCCGCTGGTCTCCAGGCAGGTGCTGCTATCAGGCAATATAAAGAAAGGCTTGGCTGTGAACACAAGTAGGGATATACTGTCAAGCACTAAGGCTTACTCATTTGGATTGGACAGGATACACACTGTCCTTTGTGGCCGCTGCCAATGAGGTGGTGAAAAGCACAAAGGGATTTCAGGTCTTGCAGCCAATCATGGCTCATCATGCAAGGACTAAAGGTGCATTGATGGGATCTCCTTTCTGTGGTTTCTCTCCAGCCTGGCTCTTTGTGGCTGAGACCCACTGCCTCCAATGGAAGGGATTTGTGATGGAGACTGACATGTGGATGATGGGCAAAATCAGGTCCTTAGGCTTAGTCTAAAGCAGATATTCTCAAAGGGAGTGATATTGCACCCCGATATGATGAAAATAAATTTTTGGAATAAACCATGGGTATGTGTACTACACATTGATGTACAATGTATCTGTAATGTTAAGTTTTTGTGGAGGGTGTTTAGGGGAAAGGTATCCCAAAAAGCTCTTCAAGAGAGAAAAAAATGAAAAAAAAAAATAATTTGAGAAACACTGGTCTCAAGCAGTGGTTCTCAGTGTTGGTTACACATACAATTATTAAAGGAACTTTAAAAACCTTGATGTCTAGGCTGCACCTCAGGCTGATTAAATGAGCATCTTTGGGATTTATCTTAGCCACTAGTATTTTTAATGCTCCAGATAATTTCATTGTGCAGCCAAGTTTGAAACCACAGCTCTGGAGCGCTGGTACTCAGAGTGTGGTCTGTGGACCAGCAGAATCATCATCACCCAGTAGCTTATTAAAGATGCAGAATCTTAGACCCTTGGGAGATTCCTGTACCTATTAAAGTTTGAGAAACACTAGGACAAATATTTATTGCTAGTAAAAGCTCAGAGCACTTCAGTGCAGCTGAATTAATCAAATGCCAGCCTGTTTTTAGCTGTTTGTTTCAGGACCTCATTGTTGGTCTTTGGAATGAACAACCTGGTGCAATGGGGGTGACCCCAGGTTGCGTGTTGGGGAGCCCTGTGATTTCAGAAAATAGGTAATCAGCTCTTTCCCAGGAAGGGGACTAATGTGACAACAGTAGCCACCAGCTGAAACTAAGGAAGGATCTCATTGTTAAATCAATTGCCTTGGAGCTGATAGTTCTGGAAAGCGATATTTGGGACACAATGAACTTGGCAAGCCTATGGGATAGAAGAGAAACAAGAAAGACTGGAAAGTTGAGAAAACTGTTGCGTTCTTGTTCAGGAATCTTTTGCGAGGACTTCATTTATTTGTTCATTCATGCGTTCATTTATTCAACAAATATTTATTGGGTGGTCACTATTTGGATTTGACCTGGAGTAGTTGTTATGGAAAAAAGAAGGATAAACACTTCGAAGAGGAGAGCTTTGGAAGTAATAATTCAAAGAAATGTCTGTTAGACATAAGCTAGCTTTGGGCTGGGAGCAGTGGCTCACGCCTGTAATCCTGGCACTTTGGAAGGCTGAAGCAGGAGGATCATTTGAGCCCAGGAGTTTGAGACTACCCTGGGCAGCGTAGCAAGACCTTGTCTCTACGAAAAGTAAAAAAATTAGCCAGGCATGATGGCATGTGCCTGTGGTCCCAGCTACTCGTGAGTCTGAGGTAGGAGGATCACTTGAGCCCAGGAGTTTGAGACTGCAGTGAGCCATGATTGTGCCACCACACTCCAGCCTGGGTGAGGGTGAGATGCTGTATCGAAAAAAGAAGAAAGAAAAAGAAAAAGCTAGCTAGCTTTTATGTTTATTTTAAAATATTTAATTATCTAACACTTAATTATCGACAAATGAAGATTGTATATATTCAAGGTGTACAAAGTGATGACCTGATATATGTATGCAATGTGTAATGATGATCAAAATCAAATTAATTTGCATACTATCGCCACATACAAATTTTAGATCCCTGGGACTCGCTCATCTGATAATTGAATGTTAGTACCCTTTGATCAACATCTCTCCGTTTCTCCCACTCCCAGCTTCTGGCAAACAGCATTCCACTCTGTTTCTATGAATCTGACTTATTTAGACTCCACATATGAAGTAGATCATACAGTATTTGTCTTTCTGTGCCTGGCTTATTCACTCAGAATAGCGTCCTCCAAGTTTATTCTTGTTGAAAATAGCAGGATTCCCTTCTTCTTTATGACTGAATAATATTCCATTGTGTGTGTGTGTTACATACATTTCCCTTTCTTTAAAAAAAAAGATGTGGGGTACAATTCAGGGTTAGGTGTACAAACGTTGATTATGCAGGTACCCTTCCTTGTTGATGAGGTATTCCCTCCCTCCCCTAGCAGTTTCCTTCAACTGCCAATCCCACCCCCCCCTCCACCGGCAGTTTCCTATTACTGCCAATCCCTTTCTTATAGTACATACATTTTCTTTATCTACTAATCTGTCAATGGAGACTCAGGTTGTTTCCATGTCTTGGTCATGGTAAATAGTGCTGTGATAAACATGAAGGTATGAACATCTCTTTGAGATACTGATTTCATTTCCTTGGGATAAGTAGAATTATCCAATTGTGGGATTGCTGTATTGGTACAGCCATTATGAAAAACAATACGGTTTCCATAAAAAATTCAAAATAGAACTCCTCTATGATCCTAGAATCAACTAGCTTTGATCAACTTAAAAATACAAGCTTAGTTATTTAAATCTACAGATACAGAAAAGTTTTGTAAATGAATGACGGAAAATAAGTGAAGAGCTTCACATCATCCATGTTAATTTAAAGATGAAAAAGTTATTTCCAGAGTATTATATTTCCAGTTTAGATGGACATAGGATCTTGCAATTCTCCTTTGCTTATTGCCATAGACTATTCCTTGATGGTTTATGAAATGTTATTAGAGGAATATAAAACTTGTGAGTCTATCACAGTTCAGACTGGCTCCGGTTGTGGGCTGATGTATTACCAAGCCAAGCTGTCTACTTGGGGTTTCTGCGTCCATCTCACTACTGCATGGA
>CAUYQG010180951.1:0-17070 GCA_963574415.1 Tarsius wallacei | reverse complement strand
GCTCGGTGGCTCAGCCTGTAATCCCGCGCCTTGGGAGGCTGAGGTGAGTGGATTGCCTGAGCCCGCGGGTTCGAGACCCGCCTGGGCAGGCGAAACCTCATCTCTACAATAAATAAAAAAAATTAGCCGGGCGTGGTAGCGCGTGCCTGTAGTTCCGGCTACTTGGAAGGCTGAGGCGGAAGGATCGCCGGAGTCCAGCAGGTCGAGGCTGCGGTGGCCGGAAGCGGCCACTGCACTCCAGTCTGGGCGACGGAGTGAGACGCCAACTCAAAAAAAAATAAATAAATAAAAGGGGCTTTCTCATCATCAAAATGTATCTGTCATGTTGGCTGGGCCAGTAAAGTCCTTTCTACTTCAGTTCTAGGTGGGATAAGAGATTTTAAACTTGTAGATGATTCTGTTCTACATATGTGTTTGCTTTGAATACTTCTGAGATTCTTCCTGAAACTTCATGTGGAACATTCCAGCTCTCTCATTTTTGAGTCTACCTGAAAAGAGCTGAGGAGACTTGCCTCTTTGTCGGGCTGAGGGAAAGCAAGAAGATCAGAGGTTGCATTTTTCTTTTTTTTTTTTTCTCCTGAAAATTTCTAACACAGACCCCATTAATCAGTCTAGTATGTTCTTCCATGAGAGGAAAAGAATGAAGTCTATGGACTTCTTTATTAACCTCCTTGTGTTCAATCTCCACGTTACATCAGGCCCTCTGTGTTTAGTAGCATCTCATACCACCTTTTTGAAAAAGTCTTAAATAATGCACACACCCTATCCTTATTTCAGTGGCTCAAGGCTGTAATTGCAGCACTTTTGGAGGCCAAAATAGGAGGACTGCTTGAAGCCATGAGTTCAAGGTCAGCCTGGGCAATATAGCAAGACCCCACATTTACAAAAAGTCAAACATTTAGCTGGGTGTGATGGCACATGCCTATGGTCCCAGCTACTCCTTCCTTTATCCTATATTATTTACTAACACTATAATGAACTTCCATAAACTTGGAGCTAGGACATGGACCGTTACCTAGATATACTTATGTCCCTTCAAAATACTTTGCATGCTTATAATCATTTAGTGTACTTATAGTTGTTTAATTAGGCCCTAAGAGAACAAAGAGGGGGAATATTTGGTTCACCATCATATTTCACTCTGCAGTTAGTGAAGTATCTGACACATAAAACGCTTTAATGCCTTATCTCACACACACACACACACACACACACATACACACACATTTTTTGAGTTGGAGTCCACTCTATCATCCAGGCTGGAGTGCAGTGGCATACCACTCCAGCGTTGGTCTGCTGGGCTTCAGTGATTCTACTACCTCAGCCTTCCAAGTAGCCAGAACTACAGGCGCATGCTACCACGCCTGGCTAATTTTTTATTTATTGTAGAGATGAGATCTTGCCAAGTTGCCCGGATGGTCTTGAACCCGCAGGCTCAGGCAATCCACTTGCCTCGGCCTCCCAAAGTGCTGGGAATACAGGCCACTGAGCCCGGCCTTTATATATATTTCTTAAGAGAGATTTTCTTGTTCTGTTGTCCAGGCTACAGTAGCATGATCACAGCACACTGCAACCTCAAACTCCTGGGCACAAGTGATTCTCCACTTAAGCCTCCTTGAGTAGCTGGGAATAGGCATGTACCATCATACCCAGCTACATTTTTTACATTTTGTACAGATGGGGTCTTGCTATGTTGCTCAGGCTGACCTCAAAATGCTGGCTTCAAGCAATCCTCTTTTTTTGGATTCCCAGAGGCTTGAGCTACCGACCCCACTTAATGTTTTAGTTTTTTAAAAATGTAATTCTGGGGGGAAAAAAACCACATCACAAAATTTACCATCTGAACCATTTTGCTTGTTTGTTTTTTGAGTAGGAGTCTTACTCTGTTGCCCAGGCTGGAGTGCAGTGGCACGCTCAAGGTCATTGCAGCCCTGACCTGCTGGGCTCAGGTGGTCCTTTCACTTCAGCCTTCCAAGTAGCTGGGACTATGCCACCATGCCCAGCTAATTTTTTGATTTATTGTAGAGATGAGGTCTCGCCAAGTTGCCCAGGCAGCTCTTGAACCCGTGGGCTCAGGCAATCCTCTCACCTTGGCCTCCTAAAGTTCTGGGATTATAGGTGTGAGCCACCATGCCCGGCCTCATCTGAACCATTTTTAAGTGTACAGTTCAGTAGTATTAAGTATATTCATATTGTTGTGCATCTTATCTCCAGAACTCTTTTGTCTTGCAAAACTGAAACTCTGTACCTATTAAACAACTTCCCATCTCCCCATTACCCTGGCCTCTGGTAACCAATATTCTTCTTTCTATTTCTTAGAGTTTGACAACGTTAGATACCTCATATAAGTGGAATCATACAATCTTTGTCTTTTTGTGACTGGTTTGTTTCAGTTAGCAACAATGTCCTCAAGCCTTATCCATGTTGTAGCATGTGACCAAATTTCCTTCCTTTGTAAAGGCAGATGGTAGTGTATGCATAGACAATTTTGTTTCTCTTTTTTTGAGTTGGAGTCTCACTCTGTCACCCAGGCTGGAGTGCAGTGGCACACTCATGGCTACTCCAGCATCGACTTGCTGGGCTCCAGTGATCCTTCCGCCTCAGTCTTCCAAGTAGCTGGAACTATAGAGGTGTATACTACCATGCCCAGCTAATTTTTTAAATTTTTTATTGTAGAGACAAGGTCTTGCCAAGTCCCCGGGCTGATCTCGAACCCGTGGGCTCAGGCAATCCATTCACCTCGGCTTCCCAAAGTGCTGGAATTACAGACTGAGCCACCGAGCCCAGCCAATTTTGTTTTTCCATTCATCTGTTGATGGACACTTGGGTTGCTTCCACTTCTTGGCTAGTGTGAATAAGCTATGAATACGGGTGTGCAGAAACTCTCTGAGATCCTACTTTCATCTCCTTTGGGTATACACCAAAGTGGGATTGCTTGATTCTATGGTAGTTCTATTTTTAACTTTCTGAGGAACCATCATACTGCTTTTTATACCTTTTGTTATACCTTTGAATAGGTATTCAAAAAGTCTACAGTCTTGACAGGTCTCAGATGGACAGGCTGGGAGGTCCCACGGTGTGATCCTTGAGAAGTTGAGGTAAGGTGCAAGCTTCAACTAATCTCTGGCTGGATGTCACCACGTATTGATGCTTTTTCTCTCTGTGTGTCATAGCAAGATTCAGTTTTTATTTTTTATTTATTTTTATTTGTTTATTTTTTTTGAGTTGGAGTCTCACTCTGTCACCCAGACTGGAGTGCAGTGGCTGTTCCTGGCCACTGCAGCCTTGACCTGCTGGGCTCCGGCGATCCTTCCGCCTCAGCCTTCCAAGCAGCTGGAACTACAGGCGCGCGCTACCACGCCTGGCTAGTTTTTGATTTATTGCACAGATGAGGTCTCGCCAAGTTGCCCAGGTGGGTCTCGAACCCGCAGGCTCAGGCAATCCACTCACCTCAGCCTCCCAAAGTGCTGGGATTACAGGCTAGGATTCAGTTTTTTAAAAGCCCAGTTATGTAAGTTATGAACTAATGTGTAAACTCATTTTAAAAAATAATGTTTTTCTATCCAATCTGATATGCTTATTATGAGAGTAATCTATTTTTTCCTGAAAATGAAATATATTACTTTTCCTTTTTGAGTGTCTTAGTTCATTCTTGCTGCTATAACAAATTACCACAGACTCAGTAATTTATAAAGAACAGAAATTGACTTTCCACAGTTCTGAAGGCTGGAAAGTCCACGATCCAGGTGCCAGCAGGTTTAGTGTCTGATGAGAAGGAGTCAGTCTCTGCTTCCAAGATGGTGCCTTGTTGCTGCATCCTCTGGAGGGGATGAACATTGTGTCCTCACATGGCAGAAGGGATAGAGGAGCAAGAGAGAGGCAAACTCTCTCTGAAGTTTCTTTTATAAAGCAATTGATCATCTGTTTATAAGGGCTCTGCTCTCATGACTTAATCACCTCCCAAAATCTCCACCTCTTAATACCACGACAATGAGAACTGTGTTTCAACATGTATTTTGGACAGGGCATCCACTCAAACCATAGCCTGTAATGTACTTGCTCAGGCAGCAGGAATTCCTCTTATTCAGGTGGAAGAAATGCCATGTTCTTTTATTTCCTTAATCACAGTTAATTTGTTTGGGGCTCCTGTGCTCTGTACTGGCTTAATCTCAGTCTGTTCCCAAATGCATCTCTTCATTCCAGAAGAGGCTTTTCTCACTGGGCTTTAAAAACTCAATGCTGTCCTCTCTTTCCTAGGGATAGAGAAAGGAGCTGCTAAAACCCTTTAAAAGGAGCTTTTAATTTAAGAGTAAGAGCTGGGTGTGGTGATGCATGCCTGTAATCCCAGCTATGCGGGAGGCTGATGCAGGCAGATCAAGACCAGTCTGGGCAACATAGTGAAAGTCTGCCTTAAAAAAAATTTTTTTAAAGAGTAAATTTATCTTACTAATATATCCTGTTACTATAAAAAAAAAATCAAACAATACAGAAGTGTAAAAGGAGAAATTTCCTTGTAATCCCACCCACTGGGAGATAGCCATTCATTGACATTTTAGTATATATCTTTCTGGACCTTTCTCTAAGCAAATATAAATCCATCCATATGCATATATGGGACTTGGAAGGACCTATAAACATGTTCTGAATCCACTACTTTGTGTGACCTTGGGTAAATTACTTAATTTACTCTCGGAAACCTTGATTTCTTTGTTTGTAAATTAGAATAAATACTTTATAGGGTTCCAGGCTGAAATAAACTTATTAACATTGTACTTGACTTACAGTAAGTCCTTAATGAATATTCAATATTGGTTATTACTCATAAAATGGCATTGTGTATAATAATATGCTATGGCATTTTTTCACCTACCAAAGCATAATTTCTTTCTGTATCAATCTTATAGATTTATTATTATTCTTTCTTTTTTTTTGGGGCAGTGGGTTTATAGGATATAATTTACATGCCAAGAGTGTTAGGCCTGAAAGGGATGTGATTACCAAGCCCATTGGTTCACGAATTTGAAACCACTGGTGCCTGGGCCTCAGTGTAGATCAACTGAGAACAGTTCTAAGGGTGAGCCCTGATTAGTATTTTTAGACGTGCCCCATCCACCACCAGTACTACATACAACCCAGTTCTTTTAAGTGTAAAATTCTATGATTCTTTGTAAATCTACAGAGTTGTGCAACCATCTCCACAACCTACAACCTAGTTTTAGAACATTTAAATCACGTGGAAAAACTCCTGCTTGTCCATGTGCCACTAGTCTTGGTTACACCATGCCTCACCCCAGCCCTGGGCAACCACTGATCTGCTTTCTTTTACTATAGCTGAAATTCTTGTGCTCCCTAAAGGACACTTTTAAGAGAATGAAAAGACAAGCCACAGACTGAGATAAAATATTTGCAAAATGTGTTACAGATAAGGAATTTGTAAACAGAATTAACTCAAAATTATAATGAGATAATAACTCACTAAAGAGAGGGGCAAAGATTTGAACAGATATTTCATCAAAGAAGATACAAGTTTGCCACTATACAACGCAATCATGTAACCAAAAACTATTTGTACCCCCTAAAGTTATTGAAATAAAACACAAACACACACACAAAGAAGACATAAGAATGGCAAATAAGCACATGAAAACCTGTTCAATATCAGTAACCATTAGGGAAATGTAAATATAACAACAACAACAACAACAACAACAAACCATAATGAAATACCACTACCCAACTATTGGAATGGCTAAGTTAAAAAGACTGACAACAGAAAGTAACTGGTGAGGAAGTGGAGGCACTGAAACTCTTTTTTTTAAGTTGGAGTTTCACTCTGTTGCCCAGACTGGAGTGCAGTGGCCGCTCCCAGCCACCGCAGCCTCGACCTGCTGGGCTCTGGCGATCCTTCCACCTCAGCCATCCAAGTAGCCAGAATTACAGGCGCACGCTACCACGCCCGGCTAATTTTTTTTTGATTTATTGTAGAGATGAGTTCTTGCCACGTTGCCCAGGCGGATCTCGAACTTGCGGGCTCAGGCAATCTACTCACCTCAGCCTCCCAAAACGCGGGATTACGGGCTGAGCCACCGAGCCTGACTTGCACTGAAACTCTTATACATTGGTAGCAGGAATGTAACATGGTACAAATACTTTGGAAAACAGCTTAGCAATTTCTTCAGACAGACAGACACACAAACACACACACACACACACACACACACACACACACACACACGAGATGGGGGTCTCGCTATGTTGCCTAGGCTGGTCACGAACTCCTTATCTCAAGCTATTCTCCTGCCTCAGTCTCTCAAGTGGCTGGGGTTATAGGCAGGAGCCACTGCTGTAGTTCAGAAATACTTTTATTATTATTATGATTATGATTTTATTTTATTTTATTTTAGAGTTGAGGTCTCACTCTGTCATCCAGGCTGGAGTGCAGTGACATGTTCATGGCTCACCACAGTCTCAATCTTTTATTGTTTGTAGAGGCAAGGTCTTGCTTTGTTGCCTAGCCTGGTCATGAAATTCTGGGCTCTAGCTATTCATGCCTTGGCCTCCTAAAATGTTGGAATTACAGGTGTGAGCCATGGTGCCTGGCCAATACATTTTTTTAAAGGTAGGAGAACTATATCTTCAAAAATATCAATGTAATAAAAGACAAAGAAAAGCTATGGAAATGTTATAGATTAAAAGAAGCCAAGCAGACATGCCAATTAAATGAAATACTTGACCCTGGCCTGGATCTTATCTAGGAGGAAAAAAAATGCTACAAAGGACATTATGCAGTCAGCTGACAAAACTGGAACACAAATGGCAGATTAAAGTATTGTATTAATGTGAAATTCACTGAAGCTGATAGGTGTGTTGTGACCATGTAAGAACATATTCTTAGTAATATATTGAGAGAGAGGGCGAGGGGGGCGAGAGAGAGATAGAGAGTGAGCATGAGAGAGAGAGAGAGAGAGAGAGAGAGAGAGAAAGTGAGCATGAGAGAAAGGGAGGCAGAGAAGGAGGGAGAGAGGAAGCATGCACGAACATGAGAGAGAATGAGAATGAACAAACAGGAGGGCAGTAGGCAGGTCCCCCAAAGAACCTGGCCAATCCAGGTCTTCCCCATGTTGCTTGCAATTCCCCAGACAGATTGCAACGTCCTGGGATAGGGAAGAACAACCCAGGCTCTACCCTTCTTCCTCTTAGAATAGATGTCCGGCAACACTTGTGATCAGTGATTTAAGTCTTGGCCAGAGTATAATGGCCAGATGGGAGTGCCTTCTAGGTCCCCCAATGTGGTGAGAAATGGGGCACACACAGATGAGATGCGCTCTGCCCTGCACAGCTTTCCTGAGCCCTGGGGGAACAGCTCATCATGAGTCCTGGGCATCTGTTTATTCTTGCTGCTTATCTGTGTGTAATGAAGTTGCTTGGCCTGACTTGTTGTGCTCTGTTTCACTGGAGGCATACTCTGGCAGCTGGGTTTGTGCAAAACCTCCCACCAGATCTAAGAATCTTTGTAGAAAATATTGAGATGTTTAGAGTCCTCCTTCTGGACTGCTTTCAGGGCTTGATACTGATGTATTGTATTCTGCTTAATATACACATAGAGAACAAACATGAAAAAGTAAAGGGGGTAAAATGTTAAAGTAGTTGAATCTAAGTAAAGGGTACTGAATGTTCTTAACACTGTCTTATTCTTTGCAACTTTTCTATAAGTTGAAATTTGTTTTGTTTTGTTTTTGAGTCGGAGTCTCACTCTATCGCCCAGGCTGGAGTGCAGTGGCACACTCACGGCCACTGTAGCCTTGACCTGCTGGGCTCAGGTGATCCTTCTACCTCAGCCTTCCAAGTAGCTGGAACTACAGGCGAGTGCTACCACGCCTGGCTAGTTTTTTAATTTATTGCAGAGATGAGGTCTTACCAAATTGCCCAGGCTGGTCTCAAACCCCTGGGCTCAGGCAATCCTCTCGCCTCGGCCTCCCAAAGTGCTGGGATTACAGGCTTGAGCCAATGCGCCCAGCCAAAATTTTAAAAAGTAAATGAAAGTTTATTTAGAGATAAATTTCTGGGCATAGTGATAAACCTGTGAAAATGTGAGGTCGAAATGAAGTCTGCTGTACTAAAAACAAGAAGATTAATTTTTTAACTATTGACTTTTACAGATTCAGAAAGACTTGGAATAAAACAGATATTGGTGGCCGGGCACAGTGGCTCATTCCTATAATCCTAGCACTTTGGGAGGCTGAGGAGGGAGGATTGTTTGAGCCCAGGAGTTTGAAACCAGCCTGGGCTACATAGTGAGACCTCGTCTCTACATAAATAAGTAAACAGCCAGCCAAGTATGGTGGTGCACGCCTGTAGGTCCAACTATTTGGGAGACTGAGGTATAAGGATTGCCTGAGCCTAGGAGGTTAAGGCTGTGGAAAGTCATGATCATCTTACTATACTCCACCCTGGATGACAGAACGAGACCCTGACTCAAAAAAAAACAAACAAAAAACAAAACACTAAAATAAAAATATTTTGCAGGTTATTTGGTCCTAATAATAGCATTCAAATTGAAGTAAAACTCACGAGACATACAAATAACCTTTTTTTTTTTTTTTTGAGTTGGAGTCTCACCCTGTTGCCCAGACTGGAGTGCAGTGGCTGCTCCCGGCCACCGCAGCCTCAACCTGCTGGGCTCTGGTGATCCTTCCGCCTCAGCCTTCCAAGTAGCTGGAACTACAGGTGCGCGCTACCACACCCGGGTAATTTTTTGATTTATTGTAGAGATGAGGTCTCACCAAGTTGCCCAGGTGGGTCTCGAACCCGCAGACTCAGACAATCCACTCACCTCAGCCTCCCAAGGTGCGGGATTACAGGCTAAGCCACCGAGCCTGGCTACAAATAACCTTTTTAAAGTCCACAATTCAGTGGCATTTAGTACATCACAATGTTGTGTAGTACCATCTAGCAATATCAAAGGTGCTGATTTAAAAAAAAATTTTTTTTTTGAGTCTAATTCTCACTCCGTCGCCAAGGCTGGAGTGCAGTGGCATGCTCACAGTCACCCCAGTGTCGACCTGCTGGGCTCTGGTGATCCTTCAGCCTCAGTCTTCCAAGTAGCTGGAACTACAGGCATGCACTACCATGCTTGACTAATTTTTTAAAATTTATTTATTGTAGAGATGAGGTCTCTCTAAGTTGCCCGGGCTGGTCTCGAACCCGTGGGCTCAGGCAGTCCACTAGCCTCAGCTTCCCAAAGTGGGGATTACAGGCTGAGTTACTGAATCCGGCCAAAAATTTTGCTTTTTTTATACTTTTATTTTTATTTTATTTTACTTCGAGGTTTTAAATTCTTGTTCTTTTAAAAATACTTTTTTTGGAAATGTATCATTTACTTTTTTTGAAAACATTTATTGGTATATAATAGATATACACATTTTCGGGGTGCATGTGATCATTTGATACCTTTATATAATGTGTAAAGATTAAATAAGGACAACTGAGATATCCATCCTCTTAAATATTTTGCCTTTTACAAATTCTTTTTAAAAACTAGTTTATTAGCCTAGGAACAGAGTGAGATCCCATCTTTACAAAAAATAAAAAAATTAGAACAGGCATGGTAGCACACACCTGTATTTCCAGCTAACTGGGAGGCTGAGGCAGAAGGATCATCTGAGCCCAGGCAGTTAGGGCTGTGGTGAGCCATGATCATGCCACTGCACTCCAGCCTGGATGGCAGAGTGAAACCCTGACTCAATCAACCAACCAATCAATAAAACTCTGTCATCCAGGCTGGAGTGCAGTGGCACGATCACAGTTCACCGAAGCCTCCTGTGCTCAGGTAATCCTTCTGCCTCTGCCTCCCAAGTAGCTGGGACTACAGGCATGTGCTACCATGCCCAGCTAATTTTTTGATTTACTATAGAGACAAGGCCTCACCAAGTTGCCCATTCTGGTCTCCAATTCCTGGGCTCACAAGATCCTCCTGCCTTGGCCTCCTCAAGTACTGGGATTCCAGGTGTGAGCCACCATGCCCACCTGATATAGTTAAAATTTTTTTTTTTTTTTTTTTTGAGTTGGAGTCTCACTCTGTCTCCCACGCTGGAGTGCAGTGGCCGCTCCCGGCCACCGCAGCCTCGACCTGCTGGGCTCCGGCGATCCTTCCGCCTCAGACTTCCAAGTAGCTGGAACTACAGGCACGCGCTACCATGCCCGGCTCATTTTTGATTTATTGTAGAGATGAGGTCTAGCTTGCCCAGGCGGGTCTCGAACCCGCGAGCTCAGGCAATCCACTCACCTCAGCCTCCCAAAGGCGCAGGATTACAGGCTAAGCCACCAAGCCCGGCTAGTTAAAATTTTTTAATGGAAAGATTATTCTGGTCTTGACACCTGAAACCAATTTAATCACAGAGGTTCTTACAGAGTGAAAGATAAATCAGGAGAATCAGAGGAGACCGTGACAATAGAAGCAGAGAGCTGAGTGGTGTGACTCCTGGTTCTAAAGATAGATGGCCACAAAACCAGGGATGTAGGCAGCCTCTGGAAGCCAGAAAAAACAAGGAAATGAATCCTCCTCTGAAGCCTCCAAACTGGCTTTGCCAACACTTTTAATTTTAGATCCGTAAGTCTCATTTCAGGTGTCTGACTTTCAGAACTGTTTATCTTACAGTAACACTATCCCAATCTCTATTTTCTAAGATAAATCTTAAAAAAAAAAAAAACTTGCCAGTCTAGTGTGGTAGTTGGACGGTAGTGGTAGCAGCTTGGATTTTACATTTAATACATTTGGATCTTACAAATAATACATTTGTGTTATTTTAAACCACCAAGTTGTGGTAATTTGTTACAGCAGCATTAAGAAACCAACAAACAATCTTATTCAGGCATGATAGTTTACTCCTGTAATCCCAGCAATTTGGGAGGGAGAGGTGAGAGGACTGCCTGAACCCAGGGATTCAATACCACCTTGGGCAACTTGGCAAGACCTCGTCTCTATAATACATCAAAAAATTAGCCAAGCATGGTGGTGCATGACTATAGACTCAGCTACTTGGAAGGCTGAGGAAGAAGGATCACCTGAGCCCAGCAGGTCAAGGCTGCGGTAGCTGTGATCATGTCAGTGCACTCCAGCCTGGGCGACAATGTGACTCCGACTCAAAAAAAAAAAAGAAACAAACAGTTTTGTTACGGTTTCATTTGCCACCTTCACCTATACTAATCCTAGACTGATTCATACTGAAATATCCTGGTTTTCCTATTTTCTTTACATTTGTTGGTAGAAGAATTCAGCCTTGAAGTTTTGGTGTTTTTGAGTGAATAAATGAAGCAAGAGGAGGAAGCAGAGTTGTTCATACTGGGTTGCCTGTGAAGCTCAGGCATTGCTGGCCCTCTCTCATCACTGCTGCACTCATGGATGTTCTCCAGGGTTTTTGTCAGGCATTCTCGCCTCCCCAGGGATTAGGTGGTCCTTTTCCAGAGGACAGGTGGCAGTGGTGTGGTGCACAGTTGATTCTCTCCTCCAGCTAGAAGGCAGAGATGGTGTGTGAGTGAATGCAGCAGGTAGAAGCTGTCATCACTTTTCAACAGGCAGTTTCTCCTTATGAATCCATCTAAATCTCTGGGGAGTAGAGGAGCAGGAGCCTGGCTGCAGTTTTGGGTGCTCTGTCCAGGTGGAGGGGAAGGCTGTGGAGGGGAGGCTGTGGAGGGAGGCAGCTTCAATTCTTGTTTTGTTTTGATCAATTCAGCAGGCACCTATTAGCCAAGAAGCCCTTTCATGGAAAGAATTCAGTCTATTGCTATTAAATAGCTTCACTTGATGTTTTCTTGAGGCATAAATTTGTAGAATCATAAATTCTTGCATCACTTAAAAAACTGATACATAATAATATGTAATAATTGTACATATTTATGGAGTGCATGTGATATTTTGACACATGCATACAATGAGTAATGATCTTGCATCATTTTAATTAGAAATTAGTTCTCAGAATCTAGTCCGAGGCAGAAGAGATGGCTGAATATCTCTTGCTTTACTCACTATACACAAATATGAGTAAGAATTCTTTTGCTACAAAACCCAATCTGCATCTAAATTCTGGTTAATTGTTTTACTACAAGCTGATTGTAAACCTGCATTCTGATTAATCAGCTTATTTTTCAGGTATGCAGCTGTGTAAATTGTTCAGATTTATTACAGTGTTTAGTTCTGAAATGTAAACATAAGCCATTTTACATATAATAACCGCTTAGGAAATGTATTTCTTTTTACAGATACCAGCTACTATAATCACAGTCGTTTTCTATTTATGGAAGAGTTAGTTTTTATTAAAAATTTTTTTTTTTTGCAGAGAGAGGGTCTCGTTATGTTGCCCGGGATAGTATTGACCTCCTGGCCTCAAGCGACCCTCCTGCCTCAGCCTTCCAAAGCGCTAGGACTACAGGAGTGAGCCACCACAGCCAGCTGAAAAAATAAATGTGTTTAAAATTAAAATGCGTCAACTTAAATAAAGTACTAATTAAATAATAACACAAATGGTTTGCAAATACTACAAACCTGGAGAGCCGCAGGCACCGGAAACAAGAGTTTAAAAAAGTGGCTCAGCGTGGGTGCCGGTTGGGTGAGAGACGGCTACGGAAGCCTGACCAAGGAGAGGACTGGAAGGCGTTAACCACGCCACTCGGACCTGGAGGAAAAGACGGCCCCGCCTCCCGGCGAGTGCGGCGCAGTGCGCAGGCGCGTCGGTGCACCGCTGCAGGGCCGCTGGGTCTCACCGCGCAGGCGCAGGCGCGGCCACCAGTGTGGTCCCCATGGAGCTACCGTAGCGGTGCCGGCGCCGCCGGGAGCGTCCGGGATGAGCGCGGTCGAAGCCGACCGCTGGGCGTGGCTGCTGGTGCTCAGCTTCGTGTTTGGGTGCAATGTCCTTAGGATCCTCCTCCCGTCCTTCTCCTCCTTCGTAAGTGGCTGCCTGGCCTTCCAGGTGCCGGTGGGGACGCCGCTCCCGTACACCGCAGGTCTGGCGTGGACATGGGGCTCTCATACTGGGCGCCCGAGGGCCGGATTCAATCCGCAGTAGGGTCTTGGTCTGCATTGTGTTTTTAGATTTTTTTTTTTTGAGAGAGAGTTGCTGGCATCTAAAAGCTGCGAAACCTTGCTTCCAAATCCGACTTTACGGGTTTTCGGGGGCGAGGGGCAGGGATTCAGAAGTACTTGGCAACCCTTGGCTTTCACCTGGCAGGACTCTGGGGGTGGGTGGTAGCGGCGTGCCTCGGAGTTCTCGGCCTCACTGCCAGCGCCACTCATTTCTGTTACCCCTCGTGGGAGGAGGCATTGGAGGAGGTTTCTAGGAGACCATGGTTTCCCGGAGGTCTCGCATGCAGGTCAGCGGTGCTAGGGACGGATCCGGGGTACAGGCACCCACATTCTCGGATGGGGTGGGGAGACAGGTGTATAAAGAACCTCAGTATACTGTGATTGATGCCTTCTGTATCCAAGCTCTGGGGAGCATTGTGTTTCTGCTAGGCATTTTGCCCAGGCCGTCAGTACTTAACCACGTGTCCAGAAGTCACGGCTGCTTTGCGAGGTGAATAGTATCGTCCCATCTTCCTCTGCCTTCCCGGAGAAGGAGCCAGGCGCAGTTTAATAGATGCACCAAGACATCCACCTAGTGACTGGGAAGGTGGAGATTTGATCTTTTGTGATTCTCCCAGTTCTGGCCTTCTGTCTATTGCAGCATGAATAGGGATTCGGTGGCAGATTGGGGGCCTGGTGGGGTTTGGGCGTGGGTAGGGGGGAACATCCGGAGCTGTCCCCAAAGAAGGGTGTCCACTGTAGGCCCACAGCAGGGATGAGGGGCTGTGTTGGCTCAGACTGAGACTTCAAAGATTGGGTGCATGCGTTGTAGCATTGTCCTGGATTACAGAGCTTGCTTCTCTCTCCGAATATAAATTGGTAATGGTGGTATATTCCAGACTAGGCAGGATTTCTTTATGTTTTATTCTACCAATATCCATTGAGTGCCTGCTTTGTGCATAACTCTTCCTACTATTCTCATTGTCCTGAGGTATAGGGAATTCTCTCTTAACCCCTAAATCTCCTTCCTTTCCTGGTGTGGTGTAGTCTTTAAGATGATGTCCCAGGTCTTTAGCATTGCATAAAAGTTGGCCCCTGCTCATCTTTCTTTCTTCTTCTTTTTAATTGTAACATATACATAATGTAACAGCATCATCTTAACTATTTTTAGGTGGTGCTATTCAGTGGCATTAAATACATTCACATTGTTGTACAACTGTGATCATCCCAGAACTTCTTAATCTTCTCAACTGAAACACTACACTTCTTTTTAAAATACGGACTTATTTGGGTTTAGTTTGCTCTTTTCTAATTTCTTAAGGTAGAAGGTTAGGGGAAAAAAATATGGTTTTAAAAGTCATATTTATTGAGTTATAATTTGTATTTAGTGAAATTATCAAAAAATCCTTAAGCAGCATCTGTAGATTGTCTGCTTTTGAAAAAAGAAGAGGTACAAAGACATTTAACTTTATAGAAAATAAATAAAACATGGACTGGGCACAATGGCTCACGGCTGTAATCCCAGCACTTTGGGAGGCCAAGGCAAGAGGATCCCTCCCCAGTCTTCCCTGTCTGCTGGCAGCCCATTCTACTCTGTGAGCTTGACTACTCTGGGGACCTCTTATAAGTGGAATCATACAGTATTTGTCCATTTCTGTCTCACTTATTTCACTTAGCAGAATGTCCTCAAGGTTCATCTATGTTGTAGCATGTGTCAGAATGTCCTTACTTTTTTTTTCTGAGTTGAAGTCTCACTCTGTCACCCAGGCTGGAGTGCAGTGGCACGCTCACGGCCACCGCAGCCTTGACCTGCTGGACTCAGGCGATCCTTCCACCTCAGTTTTCCGAGTAGCTGGAACTACAGGCATGTGCCACAACGTCTGATTAATTTTTTGATTTATTATAGAGATGAGATCTCGCCAAGTTGCCCAGGCTGGTCTTGAACCCCTGGACTCAGGCAGTCCTCTCACCTCGACCTCTCGAAGTGTGGGGTTATAGACATGAGCCATTGTGCCCGGTCTGTCCTAACCTTTTTTTTTTTTTTTAGTTGGAGTCTCACTCTGTCACCCAGGCTGGAGTGCAGTGGCATGCTCACAGCCACCACAGCCTCGACCTGCTGGACTCAGGTGATACTTCCGCTTCAACCTTCCAAGTAACTGGGACTACGGGCATGTACCACCACACCCAGCTAATTTTTTGATTTATTGTAGAGATGAGGTCTCTCCAAGTTGCCCAGGCTGGTCTCAGACCCCTGGACCCAGGCAGTCCTCTCACCTCGATGTCCCAAAGTGCTGGGATTATAGGCATGAGCCACTGTGCTCGGCCTGTCCTTATTTTTTTTTTTTTTTGAGTTGGAGTCTCACTCTGTCACCCAGACTGGAGTGTGGTGGTCGCTCCCGACCACTGCAGCCACCACCTGCTGGGCTCCTGCAATCCTTCCGCCTCAGCCTTCCAAGTAGCTGGAACTATAGGTGCGTGCTACCACACCCAGCTAATTTTTGATTTATTGTAGAAATGAGGTCTCACCAAGTTGCCCAGGTGGGTCTCGAACCCGCGGGCTCAAGCAATCCACTCACCTCGGCCTCCCAAAGCGCTGGAATTACAGGCTGAGCCACCGAGCCCGTCTGGCCTGTCCTTATTATTATTATTTTTTTGAGTTGGAGTCTCACTCCGTTGCCCAGGCTAGAGTGCAGTGGCATGGTTACGACCAGCCTGGGCAATCCTTCCACCTCACCCTTCCAAGTGGCCAAACTACAGGCACATGCTACCAAGCCTGGCTAATTTTTGATTTATTGTAGAGATGAGGTCTTTTTTTTTTTTTTTGAGTTGGAATCTCACTCTGTCACCCAGATTGGAGTGCAGTGGCCGCTCCCGGCCACCATAGCCTCCACCTGCTGGGCTCCAGCGATCCTTCTGCCTCAGCCTTCCAAGTAGCTAGAACTACAGGTGTGCTCTACCACGCCCGACTAATTTTTTGACTTATTGTAGAGATGAGGTCTCGCCAAGTTGCCCAGGCGGGTCTCGAACCCGCGGGCTCAGGTAATCCACTCACCTCAGCCTCCCAAGGCGCGGGATTACAGGCTGAGCCACCGAGCCCGGCTGAGATGAGGTCTTGCCAAGGTGTCTGGGCTAGTCTCAAACCTGCGGGCTCAGGCAGTCCACCCACCTGGGCCTCCCAAAGTGCGGGATTACAGGCTGAGCCACCAAGCCTGGCCCTGTCCTTACTTTTTAAGGTTGGATAAATACTTCATTGTATGCCTGCCACCACATTTTGTTTATTCATTCATTTGTCTGTATGTAGACACTTGAGTTGTTTCCACCTTTTGACTATTGTAGATAATGCTGCTAAAACATTGATGTGCAAATATCTGTTCAAGTTTCTGCTTTTAGTTCTTTTGGCCTTTATGGGTTCTGGGGGGATGCAGGGGTTCTCTGCCTTCTTCGGGGGCACTGGTCCTGTGTAGGGTGAAATGCTGCTCACAATCATTAGAGGCTGGATACATACCCAGAAGTGGAATTGTTGGTGGATTTTATGTTTTTTTTTTTTTTGAGAAACCATCATACTGTTTCCCATAGCAGCTACACCATTTCACATTCCCATCAGTGATGCACAAGGCTTCCAACTGCTCCATGTCTTCCAGTACTTATTTTCTGTTTGTTTCTTCCTAATGGCCATCCTAATGGGTGTGAGGTGGATCTCAGTTTTGGTTTGCCTTTCCCTAATAATTAGTGATGTTGATATCTTTTCACATGTTTGTGGCCATCTGTATATCTTCTTTGGAGAAATGT
This sequence comes from Tarsius wallacei, assembly GCA_963574415.1. Taxonomy (NCBI): domain Eukaryota; kingdom Metazoa; phylum Chordata; class Mammalia; order Primates; family Tarsiidae; genus Tarsius; species Tarsius wallacei. The sequence continues at coordinate 224 of CAUYQG010180951.1, read as the reverse complement.
CTAGTCAAATCCTTTGCCCCCTCTCCCTGCCCTCTTCTCTAAATCTAATTTCAAATCTTCCTGCCTCAGCCTCCTATGTAGCTGGGACTACAGCCTTACCGTACCACACCCGGATATGGTGTTCTTTATATATACATTCTGGATATTAACCTCTTATCAGGTAAATGATTTGCAAATATTTTCTCCCATTCTGTAAGTTGCCTGTGCATCTTTTTTGCAGTATC
>CAUYQG010180949.1:0-26929 GCA_963574415.1 Tarsius wallacei | reverse complement strand
AGTACCACATATTCTCACTCATAAGCAGACCCTGAACATTTACCATAATACTGTAAGAAAAGGAAAGGCAGTAGTAGGATAATGCCAGGGTTATGGAGGGCACAACATCAATAAACGTACCTGATCTCAAATCAGGCGCTGTGGGGACCAAAGGGAGGCCTAAACTTTACCTATACAATGTCTACTTGTATACCTAATCCTGAATTGTACCCCACATCTTTAAAATTAAAAATTTTTTAAACGTCCTGTTGCTATCATGGGCAATTCATTATGGCCACTTACATTTGAGTAGGAGCAAATATGCATTTTCTCCTACTGAAAGTTGGATCTTCGTATCATCTAATGACCTGAGTTCTGAGTGCTGTACTTTATACTGTGAAATAATATCCCAAGGAAGCCAATAAAGGTCCACAATCCAGTGTCCAAAAAGCTTAGAGCTAGATGTCTTTCAGAATTCATATTTTCAAAGATATGGTAAACATGGTTTGGTAATTTCCCTTAACATATGTAACATTCCAACAGTCATTTTTGCAGCAAAGTGATGAACACTTAAGCAAAGTAGAACAAATAAAGACTACAGATTGCCTCACATCAGAAAGGAATCGTCTCGACGTAAGACAAATTTATCATGCACTTAAGAAAAAACTTGTGGTTTTTGTCTGTGAACTGGGAGCCTGTTCCCTTATTCCTTGAACTAAAGAAAGCGATGTCGCTGAAAGTTATGCCCTCTGGGAGCCCAGGATCACAACATAAGACCTCTTAAATGAAGCTGACTACTGGAACGAATGACCTCTGGTGAACTGGCTGTGTACAGGCTCTCAGGAGGTGACCTGTGCCAGTCAGAATGTCTAGCCAGTCTCTCCTTTCCCTTGTCTTTAGTCAGAGCATTGAGTGACTGGCATGACCCACTCTGAACAACAATATATGGCTAAATGAAAATATCTGTCAGTAAACATTGATATATGGAATCGTGTCGATGGGGAATGCACCAAAACTTCCTTCATGGCAATATGAACTAAATTAGCTGCATTTGTTATCTATTGCTATATAGCAATGTGTTTTGAGATTCAGCAGCTTAAAACAGCAAACATTTAGTATCTTATAGTTCCCACGAGTCAGGGCTATGTCTCTGGCTCAAGGTCTCTCATAAATCTTCAGTTAAGCTGTCATCTGAGGCTGCAACCTCATTTGAAGATCTGACTCGGGCTGGGGGGTGGGGGGCATATCTACTCCCACATTGACTCACATGGTGGTCGGGAGGCCTCAGTCCCTCGCCACTTGGGACATCCCACAGAGTCGCCTCGCAACACAGCAGCTGGCTTCCCTCAGAGCTAGAGACCCGAGAGTGAGAAAGAACAGACCCCAAATAGAAGCCATCATCTTTCAAAACTTTGAAGTGACATCTCATTACCTCTGTCATATTTTACTTATTCCACGAAAGTCAATATATCCAGCCCACACTCAACGAGTGGAGATCACACAAGAGTGAGACTATTAAGCACTGGGGATCATTTGAAGGTCATCTTAGAGGCGAACAAAAAGAGAATTCTGGACCTCACCGAATACTTACACAGGGTCTTTTTGAAAAGAGACCACACTAGTTTAAAAAAAATACCATATTATGTACTCTACCCTAATCGTTAAATGAAATAACTGACTTGGTATTTCTTCATAAAAAATAAGAGAATCATACTTTGACGAGAATATTCTTCGGATACTTTGCAGCTTCACAGTTCTTTTATTTCTAAGGTGAAACCCGTCCATTTTATGTCCTGCACCACAGAGAAGTGTCCACTGGAAATGAGCAAGGAGTACAAAACAACAGATTCATAGTTTATCATCTTAGGTAGCTAAATTCCTGAGCATGGATTTTGTGGAAAATGGAAAATGGCACCAGAGTAGCGGAAATTAACTATTAATCGTGTTTCTTAGTATATAATGAGCCCCCCCTCTCTCTCTCTTTTTCTTAAGGCTGTGAATTAATATAATATCATTTTAGAACAAATTTCTTGGTTACAAAAAGAACACTGCAAATATATAATGGACAAACTGTATTTGTTATAAAAACACGGTAAATATGTAACAGAAAAAAATCTAAATGAATTGACAACATTGACGATCATTGTGTGTCTAAATTGTGATATTACAGGTAATTTTACTTTCTCTTAAGATTTGTTTATATTTTATGAAAAGTTTTATAACATGAAAGTATAGATTTATGGTATGTACTTATTCTTAAAACGAAACAAGAGACAGAGAAAAATCTAGGATGAAAATTTTTCCATACATAAATGATTTTCCACTGTTTTTCAGAAATGTACCATCCGTTTCTACTCAAATGCTCTTCTTTATTCTTCAGTCCTGAAACTACGGCTTCTACCATGAAATGTGCAGTAGAGTAACTCATAATCGCTCCTCACACCTCACCACTTAGACTTATTCTGGGTATTCCCTCGTATAGTTAGTGTCTGTTATGTATTTTTTCTTCCATGGAACACTGGACACTTGCGTATAGATAAAAGGCGTGGCCCTTGTCCTTGAGATGCCCATGATCCATTTGAGTTGACAGACCCAAACACCGAGAGTTAGAATACAATGTACTAAGTGTGTTAACTGGGGTATATGCAAAGTGACTTGTGAGCACAGAGAATGGAGGTGCAAAATCTGCCTGGAATACAGGAAGGTTGCATAGAGGACATGACACAATCCTCGTACTCATCCTTCTTATACTTCAAGTGTAAGCAAAGTTTTCTCTGTCTTCAATTAGAGAGCAGGGAAATAGCCTGTGCAAACGAATGGAAATAAGAGATTTCGTGATAGGAAAAGAAATACAGTTCTCTTTTGTGTGGTTTGAGCATAATGGGTGTGTGTTTGAGGCAGAATGAAGGCTAAGAGTAGAGGAAAATGGGATAAAATCTTAGCAAAGCACAAATCAGGTAAACAGCTGACATCCAAAAACCAGAAAAAATACCTACAAACTCAACAGAATGAAAACAAGCACCTTGATTTTAACATGGACAAGGTCTAAGTAGATGCCTTGCCAAAGATCTGCAGATGGCATATGACCGCATGAAAAGATACTCAACATCATACGTCATCCAGAAAAATGCAAATTAAAACAGCATTGAGGTTCCACTACGCACTTATTGGCATTGCCAAATCTAAAACACAGACAACACCAAGTGCTGACAAAGATGTGGAACAACGGGAATTCTTTTTTTTTCCTTTTTTTTAACTTTTAATTTTTTTTATTTTAAAGATGTGGGGTACACTTCAGGGCTAAGTATACAAGTGATGTATGCCTAACTCCTTCCCCGGGCAGTTTCCCACTACTGCCAATCCCGCTTCCCCACCCCCCTCCTGGAAGTTTCCCTCTATTGCCAATCCTTTTCTTATAGTATTACAATAATTGTTCAAGGTCCGCTTATGAGTGAGAACAAAAATGATTTTCCACTGTGATACTCGGTTCTTCGTTTCTGTGATAGATCACTCGGTATTATAGACTCCATCCAGGTTGCTGTGAAGTTCATGATTTTGTTCTTTATGGCTACATAATAAATATTCCATTGTGTATATGTGCCACATTTAGGAATTCTTACTCACTTCTCATGAACATGCAAAAAAGTAGACACCCACTCTAAAATATACCATGGCAATGCCCTACAGAATAAAACATAATCTTACAATAGGATCCACCATTTATGCACCTTGGTATTTATCCACATATGCTGAAAATGTACATACACGAAAAATCTGCATACGAATTTGTATAGCAACTTTACTCGTAATTGCCAAAACTCAGAAGCAACTAAGATGTCCTTCAATAGGGAAATAAGATTTAAAACTGATAGAGCAATACAATCGAATATTATTCAGTGATTTAAAAACTAAAAAGATGAGCTCTGAAGTCACCAAAAGACATGGAAGAACCTTGCATACATATTGCATGGGTAAAAAGCCAATCTGAAAAGACTAAATATTGCATGATTCCAAATACATGATATCCTGGAACAGACAAAATTATGGAGACAGTACTATCAGAGCTTGTCAAAGGTTTAGGGGGCAGGGAGGGGATTTTTAGAGCAGTGAAACTATTATTCTGTACGATACTATAACAATAGATGTATGTCACTGTCTGTCAAAACCCGTAGAATGATAGCAGAAAGAGTGAATCCTAATGCAATCTATAAAATTCAGTTAATAACATATCAATACTTGCTCATTAGTTGTAACAAACGTACTAAACTAAGGCAAAAAAAAAAATAGAAGAAATGGGTGAGTGATGAGCAGTATATGAGAGTTCTCTATCTTTTACTCATTTTTTTTTTTCTGCAAACCAAAAACTGCTAAAAAATAAAAAAGTTTGCCTATTCATTTTTTTTAATGGAGTAAAATGATGATGAGGGAAGAGATTGGTGTTAAAACATAAGACACGTGATAAGCTGTTGTTATGTAGCCAACTGATTGCTATATACGCAGCCACTCCAAACCTGAAGGCTTGAAATCAAAGTCGTTTCACAATCTGTGAGTTACAACATGGACGAATGTCACTTGGTGATATTCAGCTCATAGCTAGCCTGGAATAGAGGCTCAAAGGCAGCTGCTTTTGCATCTCTGGTGCCTTGGTGGGCAGTGCAGGGCAGAGCTGGGCCACTCTCCCTCATCCAGTTGTTTCCGGGTTCCTCCACACAGTGCCTGCGATAGGATATCTAACTTCTTGTCTGGTAGCTCAGGTTCCAAGAGTGAGGAGACAGGAAGTAGAAGCTGTCCATCTCGTAAAGCCTTGGCCTGTAACCAGGCAAAGCATGCCTTCTGTCACGTCTGTCGGTCAGAGCACTCATGGGTCCTTCCCAGCAAGAGAGGGGAACACATAGATACCACCTCTCAGTGAAAGAAATGGCAAGGTCTCGGTGACCATCCTTGATCTATCCCAGTCAGCCTATGAAATTTGAATTGGATCCTGTAGCAAATGGGAACTGAAAAATTTTAATACACTGAGAGACATATGAGAATCAGTCGTAGCACTACGAAACAGGGACTGGGATGAAGGTTAGAATCAGAGGAAGGAAACCCAGTCACTCATCTCAGAATTTCTACTTTCCATTTTTAAGTGAATTCTACCAGAGGGGGCTGACGCCCACTTCATTGCCATGGTTGTTAAGATGGTTATTAAGATATTGATATATGGCCGGGCTCAGTGGCTCAGCCTGTAATCCCAGCACTTTGGGAGGCCAAGGTGAGTGCATTGCCTGAGCTTGCAGGTTCGAGACCAGCCTGGGCAACTTGACGAGACCTCATCCCTACAACAAATCAAAAAATTAGCCGGGCAAGGTGGTGCATGCCTGTGGGTCCAGCTACTTGGAAGGCTGAGGAGGAAGGATCGCCAGAGCCCAGCAGGTCGAGGCTGTGGTGACTGTGAGTGTTTTACTGCACTCCAGCCTGGGCAACGAAGTGAGATTCTAACTCAAAAAAAAAAAAAAAAAGATATTGATATGATTTAAACGAGTAGACATTCACATATGTTGAATTTTTACTCCCCAATTAGACTCATATGCTCCTTGAAGACAGAAATGGTGTAACTCCAAAGCACCAAGAATTTTGTAAGTGCTCAGAAAATATTTGTTGATTGGCAGATGAAAAAAATATGTAGGACTTTTCCAGTCAACAGATATTGGTTGAGCTCTTGATATGTGCTAGGCATCGATCATGATTCTTGTAGTCTATCAGTGAACAAAAGAGACGATGCTGCATTCCCTGGTAAGTAACATTTTGAGTCTATGAATTTCACAATGAAGAAAGTGGATCTCTGAAGTATTCCAGGGAGTCTGTTAATTTTTTCCATGTCTCTCACCTAAATGCTGTTTCCGTAAAACTTCAAAAATTCTCTCTTCTGTAAACTGCAAGTGACCTCAGAGTCCGAAATGACTCTGCCTGTGTGGAGAGACAACCATTTGACTCAACACGACAGGGTCTATAAGTCAACTGAGATAATCAGGTAACAGTAGGGATCACTCTAAAGAGAGAATCTTGGCCCTGGGGACATTTCTTCATTTGAGTGCATGGCCGCAACTCCTGTATGAAAGAAAAATCCGAACTGCACTCCATTGGTAACAAGGAGATTTCCATTTGTGACGTGTCCAAGGCCATTTATTCTTGCTTTATCCAACCTGTGTAAGTATCCAAAAGATAAAAAAGTTTTTTAAGTCATACACACATCCAAATAAAAGATTTATATCCCTGATGCTATGAATTACATAATTGAATTTTAAGAGAGAGAGATAGAGAGAGAGGTTACTAGCAGTATGGAGGTCATAGAAACCGTAGGTTTTCTATAAAGATCAAGATCAGATTCAAATCACCATCTAGTATCATCATTTTGTCTTCTCTACTACATTGTATGTCATATTTATAAAAAGTATATTAGTAAGCATAGTTTTGAAAAAGCAGATCTCATAAATTCAGTCGTATCATAGTGTATAGCAAAGTAGCTATCTGAAAAACTGAGGAAAGTATGTGATGTACATATCCAGATATAAGCAGTATTCTCTGTCTTCTCTCTCTCATTTCTTAAATTCAAACTGTCTCCTATATGCCAGGCACAGTTCTGGGAATTGAGGACTAAATAATGAAGACAGTATCCTTACCCCCATTAAATACTCACAATATTAGGAGAGAGATATATAAATACAACATTTTATTTAAAACTTTCTGCTATCCTAACACATAAAATTGGTCATGGCAAGAGAACAAAGAAATTGACACTTTTATAGATGGGTGATGAGGATAGAAGTTGGTTGAGGTGATTCTGAGTATATTTTTGTGACATTTATCAAAAGGCCCCAATAAATGCTTACTCTAGCAATTCAATTTCTAGGAATTCATCCTAAAAATGTGAATCTGCACAAAGATTTCTCTTAAAGAAGTGTCATCACACAACTTTGTATAACCTTAAAAACATGGCAACTACTTTAAAGCCGAAAAGGGAGAATTTCGTCAAATTACTTTACAGTTTACACTTTTTAATAGTGTATGACCACTTAAAATAATGTTATAGATGATATGGAAAATGTTGACCACACTGTCAAGTGTTTTTCCTTTTTCCTTTTTTAAACAACATATATTATATAATTCGATTGTTGTCTAGAAAAAAAGGTCTATATATGTGTTGGGATGGATTGGCAGAAACAACCCCTCACTGTCCCCATCGGCGGGAGGCCAGAAATCAAATCAGTTGGCTCCATTCCTTCTGGAACCAAAAGGAACAGCCATTGACAACCAGCGAGTTTGTTCCTGTGACTCAGCCAAGTTCAGGTCTGGCGAGAAATAGCCAAATGCCTCCCGGCATAGTAATAGGACAGTCTGTTGTTCACAAAGGAAAAAACACAAAAACCCCAGCTGACGGGAAAATGTCCTTTCCTCATTACAGGCCTGCCTGCGTCTTCTCAGAGGAAAGTTAATGCTTGTCTTTGTGAGAAGGATGTACTTTACAGGTGATTTATCGAAGGGAAACTGCTCTCAAAGGGGAAGAGACTGAACTGGTACTAAGAGACGGGCATCCACCCTCCTTCACAGCAAAGAGACCCATGGCCCTCCAGGCCCTGCCACTGTCTTGTGCGGGGGTCAGCAAAGGACAGTCCCTCGGCCAAGCTGAGCTCACCACCTGTTTCCGTGTGCTCTGCAAGCTAAAAATAGCTTTTACATTTTTAAATGGTTGGAAACAAATCTTTAAGGATAAGGTGGCAGGTGAAAATTACATGAAATGTCGATTTCAGAGTGCATAGATAAAACTTTATCAGAACACGGCTGTATTCATTTCGTTTGTCTATGGTTGCCTGCTGGTCCAACGCAGAGGTGAACTGCAGCAACAGAAAGCATATGGCCCAGAATGCCTAAAATATTTTCTACTTGACCTTTTTTAAAAAATGGCTTTAAAAAGGGGAGAGGGGCGCCAGGGGTAGTGGCTCACGACTGTAATCCCAGCACTTTGGGAGGCCGAGGCAGGAGGATTGCTTGAGCCCAGGAGTTCAAGACCAGTCTGGGCAACATAGTGAGACCTCATCGCTACAAAAAATAAAATAAAATAAAATAACTTTAAAGCACTTTCCAAACCCTGGTCTGTGGAGAGATTCTCAGCGTGCTCAGGTGACACTCGAGTTTTCAATATGTCCCCTGAGCAGATGGGCAATTTTCCAGGTGGGCTTGTGTCACAGTTTGCAATGACTTGAATTACCTCTTCATTTCTTTGAAGGATGCAAAGAAGACTGCAAGTGCTGGTCACAGTAAAAATGCCTCATGTAGGTTAGCAAAGACTCTCCTTCAGGAATTAAAAAAAACGCAGGAGAGAGCCCTGCCATTTCCAGTTTACACAGAAATGTAACACAAGCATCAATATTCATTCACACTTGACCCGTTTCAAGGATGAGCTTTCTCTAAAGGACTCTGAAAAGTGAGGTTTTCCTTGCGTTTCCCAAATTGTCCAATCAAAATCTCTTCTTTTATTCCTTCTTTTTTGTTTTTTTGAATTGGAGTCTCGCTCTGTCACTCAGACTGGAGTGAAGTGGCCGCTCCCAGCCACCGCAGCCTTGACCTGCTGAGCTCCGGCGATCCTTCCGCCTCAGCCTTCCAAGTACCTGGAACTACAGGTGTGCGCTACCACACCCGGCTAATTTTTTGATTTATTGGGGTCTCGCCAAGTCGCCCAGGTGGGTCGCGAACCCGCAGGCTCAGGCGATTCACTCACCTCAACCTCCCAAAGCACGGGATTATAGGCTGAGCCACCGAGCCCGGCTCTTTTTTGTTTGTTTGATTTGGAGTCTTGCTCTGCCACCCAGGCTGGAGTGTAGTGGCACAACCACGTCTCTCTGCTGCCTCAAACTCCCAGGCTCAAGCAATCTTTCCAGCTCAGCTTCTCAAGTAGCTCGGACTGCAGACGCTCAGCTAATTTTTCAAGTTTTTTTGCAGAGATAAGGTCTCACTGTGTTACCCAGGCTGGTCTCAAACTCCTGGGCTTAAGCAGTCCTCCCACCTTGGCCTCCCAAAGTGCTGAGATTACAGGTGTGAGCCACTGATATCCTCTGGAAGAGCGCTCTTTCCTGACTCTGCCATGAAGTTTTGCTCATCTGCTGTTGCTGTTCAACTTAAACTCTTAGACCCCGACTCTTACTTGGAAATCATTCCCTCTCAGCATGTGCTAGCAAAGAGGCCAGTGGGCAAGACCCTGCCCTTGTATTCTCTACAGTGCTACCCGGTAATCCTTGACAGACACAAACTCTTTTCTGCACTCAACTTTTTGCTTCTGTCTCAAGCGATTCCTTCATCTAACCACTCCCATGCAGATTCCCTTCTCCCTTCCTAGAAAAACCCCATTCTTCACGAACAAGGATTGATCTTGCTCCAGGGTTAGTTCCCTCCTTTTCTCCTCTGCCCAAGAAGAGAGCTCTTCTCTAGGTCTGTTTAGTGCAGTCTGGACTGTGTGGGGTGTGACCAGCACGGCAACAGGATGATTGATGATGGCCATGACATCTCAGATCATGCAGACAGTGGTGGGTGGCTTTGAAATTCCAAGTCTCAATACATATAAGCCCTCTGATATGGACTGAAAGTGTATGTTGCCCCCAAAATGTCTATGTTGAAACTCTAACCCCTCAGTGGTATTGGGAGGTGGGGTATTTGGGAGGTCATTAAGTTTAGATGAGTTCTTGAGGGGTGAGACCGCATAATGAGATTGGTGCATTTGTAAGAAGAGGAAATGATATCTGTTTCTGTCCCTCTCCTGACAGATGCATGCACCAAGGAAAGACCATGTGAGCACGTAGGGAGAAACTATCTGTCTGCAAGTCAGGAAGAGGGCCCTCACCAGAATCTAACCATGATCTTGGAACTCCACCCTCCAGAACTGTGAAGACATGAATGTCTGGTATTTAAGCCACCCAATCTATGGTATCCTGTTGTAGCAGCCCAAGCAGACTCAGTCAAAAATGGGTACCAACTGTAACAAGCAGCTGCAAATGTGGAAGTGGCTATGGAACTGGACAATGGGTAGAGACAGAAGAGTTTTCAGATGCCTGCTGGGAAAGGCCAGGATTGCCACGAAGAGAGGGTTGCAGGTGATTCCGGAAAGGACTCAGCAAGGAAAGAGGGAGAGCTGTGAAGAGCGCTTGCATCACCTTAGAGAATGCAGATGTCATCGTGATCCTACTGCTAGCAGAGAGATGGACGGTCAAGGTAATTCTGGGGAAGTCACAGTTGGAAACGAGGAGTCTCTAATGGACCATGGATAACAGGTGATTCTTGTTATAGATGTGGCAAAAAACTTGACCGAATTGTGATTGTGTTCTAGTGTTTTGTAGACAGTAGAACTTATAAGCAATGAAATTGACTACTTAGTCAAAGAAATGTCTAAGCAAAATGTTAAAAAAAAAAAACAGTTTAGTTCCTCCTGACTGCTTACCGTCAAATGTGAGAAAAGAGATTAATTGTAAAAAGAATTGTTCCATTGTGGGCAACATAGCAATTTCTCATCTCTAAAACAAACAAAAAAAAAGTTAGGAATGGTAGTGCACAGCTGTCGTCCCAGCTACTTGGAAGGCTGAGGCAGAAGGATTTCTTCAACCCAGGGGTTTGAGGCTGTGGTGAGTTGTGGTCATGCCACTGTACTCTGCTTGGGCAAGAGAATAAGACCACAACTCGAAAAACAACTAACTCAAAACAAAACAAAAACAGAATTGTTAAGCAAAAAGGAACAGAATGTAAAGATTTGTAAAATTCTCAGCCCATTCACATTGCAGAGACTACCAAGAGTGTGTGTGACTGAACAACTATTTGATAAGGAGATCAGTATGAACATGAACTTCAGCCATAATCACCAATATGAACTGATGAGAAGAGAGAAGGGATGAAATGAAAGAAGTCTGTTGTGCTTCCTAGATCCTACAGAACCAGATCGTAAAGCTATATGGATGTAAACGTGTGCTCATCCTAGAGACAAGGGAAGAAAAACCTCGTAGTTGATTCAGAGATCATCAGGGCTCCCTCTTCAGTCTCAAAGGGCAGGGGCATGGCTTCAGTTTCAACAAGCCCAGCAGCAGACACCCAGAACAGTAGAGGCAAAGCCCCCCCTCCCCCCAGCCTCGGTGGCTCCATTTCCTCCCTGCAGAGTCTTAGAGGCCCAAGTCCCCACTCAGTAGAACCCTGGGACTGGGGCTGCCTCCCTGTGGGGCCAGAAGGCAAAGCAGCAGTCCAGAGAGGTTGATTCTGGAGCTTTGAGATTGAATGGAATGTCTCTCCCTAGGTTTTGGGCTTAAATGCATCATTCCTTTTATCCTTCCAGTGTCTCACCTTCGGAATAGGAATGTCTGTGTCATTCTTGTCCCACCATTGCATTCTGGAAGCACATAGCTTATCTGGATTTTCAGGTTTGCAGCTAGAAAGGAATTTTCCCTAAGGGTGGGTACGACCTCAAGTCTCACTCATATCTGATTTAGATGATATTTAGAAGAGATTTGGACTTTAGACTTTAGAGTTGATGCTGAAACAAGTTAAGACTTTTGGGTCGGTTGGAATGAAATCAAAGGATTTTGTGTGTGATAAGGACATGAATTTTTGTGTGGCTCCAGGTAGAATTTTATGGACTGAATGTTTATGTTCCCTCCAAATTCATATGTTAAAGCCTTAACACCCAATTTGTTACTAATAGGAAGTGGGTCATTTGGGAGGTCATTGGGTTTAGATTAGGTCATGAGGGTAGAGCCTCCATGATGGGATTAAAGCCCTTGTAAAGACAGAGACACCAGAGCTTCCTCTTTCTGCCATATAAGGAAACAGCAATAAGAAGGACATCTGTAGGCCAGGAAGAACCCAAATTTGCTGACTCTTGGACTTTCCAGCCTCCAGTACTAGAAGGCTTTGAAATAAATGTCTGTAGTTTAAGCCAACCACTCTATGGTATTTTGTTATAGCAGCCCAAGCTGACTAAGACAAACTACAAATATGGCATGAATTATAACCTCAGACTCATTCAAAAAATTAGGACATTTTCTACCACTAAGGGAAGCCCAGAGATGTGGGCGCTTTTTGTGCCATTCAATCAGAGAGTTCAATTATGTTATCAAGGATGGAAGTTTTTTCTTTCCCCTCCACTCAGCCATTCTCAATGTTAGCTTCTTCCTAAAAGTGATCTCTCATTCTTTAGGCAGTCTTTGGCTATTAAAACGTCATACTTTCTTGTTCATATTGAACAAGAAAGAGAAAGAAAGACTTCTCCCACACTCATGAAATACATGTCATTTCCTATCCTGTGATTGGTCAAAATAAGTCATATATCAACCCTTGATTCAATAGTGGTCTTCAGAGGAAATTTATTAATCAGGCTCCATGTCCCCTACAATAGGGTCCGCATTCCCTGAACTAGAAGACTGAGATGAATTCCAGAACTAAGGCTCTGTTAGGAAAGAAGAAAAAGGGAATAGATATCAAGCAAACAACAACATTATCCAATGCATGGTAGGATATCTAACTCTTATTAGCATCCAGTATTACCTATGAACTTATGTTCCGAAATCCATTAAGACCCCTATTTTGCAGAAAATACTGAATAATCTTTCAAAAGAAAAATAACCGCCAAAAATGTTTGCATATATTAATCTATCAATTAAAAAGCCATCATGCCATACATCTATCTCAGAGTATAATTCTACTCTTGTAAAAATGACTTCAAGTTACAAAATAAAGCCCGAAGCTTTGTCACAGTTTCAACTGAAAAACAAAAGAAGTCTGAGGTTTTTATAGTAAATTATTTACTATTTTTAGCACTTTGACCATAGTTTTCCAGTTAAGTTTCTCCAGGTTATCAGAAAATCGGTGCATGAACTTTTTTTCTGTCTTCCTCAGGGCAGTCTAACCTTGCTTCTATCCAACTATAGAGAATGGTAAAGACTAACTATTATAAATGGGCTCTTGAAATCCCAATCTCAACCCAGAATATGGGAAATATTATTTATGAGTTCTCCCATAATCACTGATGACCTCAATCAGAATTTGAACTCAATAAAAGATTTGGTCTCTAGCAGATAACACACCTCCACAATATAAGTCAAAGGTTTAAAAATAGCCCAAGCAAACTAGGTTAAAATAGAATAGCAGTCATTTAGCACTGACCCCTCGGAGTGAGCTCTTAAGGCTTCTGCTCATAGAAATTATAAGTTCTTTGATAATCTTCATGTTTCTTCTTCCTTTGTGTTTATACAGGTTCCTGTAATTATGAGCTGGTGCACCTTTCTCCTTGTTCATTATCATATTTAAATTTAATTGAAAAAGTAATATCCTCACAATTTATAAACGGTCTTTTGACAGTACTTCACCACAGTAAAGCAATTTCCTGACTTTCATTAATGACCAGGCTGATACCTTTTTAAAACTGAACAATGGATCTATTAAAATGATTATTCACCATCTGGGTCTCCTAGAAAGCTTGTTTGAGGCCAAGCTGTTATTTCTATGGAAGAAAAGAAAATGGACCAAGCTGGAAGGACCCAAGAGGCCTATAACACATACTTAGAAAAATTTTCCTCGGATAGGACATGCACTTGATTAGCCTCTAACGGTCCCAAATGTAAGAAATAGAGATAAATACTTTGCAATTGTAGAGCAAAGTCCTAGGAATAGAGAGACAAGGAGTATCCGAAAAGTGAATCGAAACCTCACTGCATCTGACACTCGCCAGGTGGAAAGTAATTCTGAGCCACTGAGAGACCACAGTTTTGAACACAACTGTGGCTGTGTGACTCTGTGTGGTAAATTACCTAGGACATTGTCTAAGCAGAGTCTGAAGAAGTCTCCCTCCTCTTGAACCCCTGCTCTGAAGCTTAATGGCTATATAACCTTGTGCAAATCACTTGACCTCTCTCTTCATCATGTTCCTCATCTGCAAAATAGAGATAATGATAATTATAATGCCTTCTTCATGGTCATTTATAAATATTCGATGAGGAAATATATATAAAGCATGTAGAACAGTTAGCACACTGTCAGCCCAATCCACCTGTCGTTTATTACAATCAATTAAAGAAAGAAGCATATCAGTTACAGATCAAAATAAATTACTTTCAAACTGGTTTTATTTAGGAAGACTATCTCAAGTTCTACAACCATTTAATGCACTGATGAGTAAAACACGGGATGTTCATTTATTCTTGAATTCAATAAATATTTATTGAGCATTTCCATGGTCGAGCAATGTCTTAGGTGCTAGGGATACAACAGTGAGCAAAAAGAAAAAGCAATCCTTGTCATCAAAGACCTGACAGTCAGCCAGCAATAGAAATAATAAGTAAATTATATAGTATAGGAAGAGAAACATGCTATGTGCCAAAATAAATGGGGAGGGAGACAGGAAACGTCGGAAGAGGGCAGGGGCTGTGGTTTTAAGTAGGGCCAGGGAAGGTCTCAGGGAGAAGAGAACTTTTGAGCAAAGACTTGGAGAAGGAGAAGACATCCAGGAGAATCTCTGGAGTCAGAGTATTCCAGGTAGCGGGAATCACCTGTGCAAACACGAGTTTCAGAAGAGCAAAGAGGGGTCGGTTTGCCTGAAGGATAATGGAGAAGAGAAAGTCAGGCTAGAGAGGAAGTGGGCAGGAAGGCATGGGGTCTGGTAGGTCATGGTGAGAACTTGGCTTTTCCCTGAGAGACACAGAAAGTTCCTGAGTGGTTTTGAGCAGAGGAGTAATGTAATCTGACTCACACTTTAAAAGGAATTTTCTGCTTGCCATGTTAAAAAAAAAAATAGACTGTAGAGAAGCACAGGTGAAAGCAGGAAAATGAGTTGGCTTTTGCAGTATTCCAGGAAAAAGATCATGGTGGCGCCCATCAGAATGACAGCAGTGGAGGCGGTGAGAAACGGAAGAACCATAAGAATTTCCTCATGGATTGGATTTGGAGTGTGAGACAAAGAGAGGCATTAAGCATGGCCCCAGGGTTTTGTCCTGAGCAACTGGAAGGAAGAAATTGTCATGAGCTGAGATGGAGAAAGTCATAGGTAGAGCAGATTTGCAGGAGTGAAGGAAAATTCGGCTATTACGTTTCGACCATGCTAACATCTAGTAGACATCCAAATAGAGATGTCGGGTAGAGAGGATGATCTGTGACTCTGGTATGTTCAGAAAAAAAAAAGTCTAGACTGGAGATATAAATTTGGTAGCCAATGGTGTTATTTAAAACCAGAGGACAAATGTAGACAAAGACGATGATCATGGACAGAGCTTGGTGCACTGTAGCACCAATGGATCAAAGAGAAGAGGAGACACAAGCCAAGGAAACTCAGAGGAGCAACAATAACATGAAAGAAAAATCATGAAAATGTGGTTCTCAGAAGGTCTGGGAAGATATTCTACTGAAGAAAACGGCACAAGCAATTGTATACATTCTACTAATAGTGCAAGTAAGGTGAAGACTAAGATCTGAGCGTTGGCTGGGCATGGTGGCTCATGTCTGTCATCCCAGCAATTTGGGAGGTAGAGGCGAGAGGATAGCCTGAGCCCAGGGGTTCGAGACCAGCCTGGGCAACTTGGCAAGACCTCAGCTCTACAATAAACCAAAGATTTAGCTGGGCGTGGTGGCATGTGTCTGTGGTTCTAGCTACATGGAAGGTGGAGGCGGAAGGATCACCTGAGCTCAGCAGGTCAAGGTGCGGTGGCCATGAGCATGCCACCGCACTCCAGCCCAGGTGACAGAGTAAGACTCCGACTCAAAAAAAAAAAATCTGACCACTGGACTCAGCAATGTAGAGGCCATTTCTGACCACACAAGAGCAGCGTTGAATAGGGACACAACTCTGACATGAATGAGTGCAAAGACAACGGGAGCAAAGGAATTGGCAATGACTTCAGACATGTCTTGCAAGGAGTTCATCGTTGATGATAAATCTTCAAAATAAC
Source organism: Tarsius wallacei (assembly GCA_963574415.1). Classification (NCBI taxonomy): domain Eukaryota; kingdom Metazoa; phylum Chordata; class Mammalia; order Primates; family Tarsiidae; genus Tarsius; species Tarsius wallacei. Next base: position 11,000 of record CAUYQG010180949.1, on the reverse strand, counting down.
CTCGGGAGGTATGTATGTGTTCATTTTATAAATGAGGAAGTGGAGGCTCAGATAGAATAAAGATTTCGCTCAAAATGAAAACGCTGGGGAAAGGAAGACCTGGACCTAAACACAGATGTCTGACTCTAAAGACAGAGTTCTGATTTGGCCCATGCTTTTGGCAAACTTCTGTTGAGTGCCTACTATATAGGTATACTACATGATACATAGTGCCGATACATGCTTGAACTTTTATCCAGACAGTGTTCCCCAGAATTATCCAAGGAGGAGTTGCATCCGAATAAACTAGCAGGCATCTTAGAAACTCAGATTCTTGAACGTCAGCTCAGATTCACTGAATCAGAATCTCTGCGGGGGTTTGCACTTAGGATATTTTCATGCACACGAAAGTTTACGAGTCATATAGTAAAATATGACTTTTCCAAGAATAAATTTAAAAAATATATTTTTAAAATTTATCTGCCTTCTTTCCTTTCTGTTTCTCATTTACATTAGGGAAAATCCATTGGGCAACTTCCCATTGAACATTCAATGTCCTCTTTGATAACACTTTTCACAACCAAACAAATTTTCCTCGGAAAATAAACCCTACTTTTTTCTGTCTAAACTTCTCAGCCTAAGTTTTCAGAATTTGGAACTATCTCACATGTCGCATCTTCCCCTTAAGATGAAGTGTTAGTTAATGGCAGCTAAATTAGGAAAGAACCTGCTCTTTAAATCAAATTGTTGTATTTAACAAAGGGATATGAACTTGGGTTTTCGACTCAGAAGGTGGGGAGCGCATTGCAAAGCATTTCTTCAGGAAGGCAAAAGGTGCCCATTCGTTGCGTGGGGTTTCAGATCATTCACCACTTTTGCTATTGATTGAGACAGAAGTTCACGGGAGCTTCTGAAAATCGCTCTATTGTCGACACTTGATCTCTCTTTTTTAATAATTCAGGAAATTGGTTTGCTGCACCTATTCAGAGAATGCTTTATTTTGTACCAGTTCTTTGCTTTCTATCCAGAAACAGCTGCTTCATCTCCTGTGACACAGGATGTAATAAAACCGTGCCAATGGAGTAGAGTATTTTGATAGATTAATCACGGCAGGATACGCAGCGTTCACAGCACTCACGGTGAAAGTGAAGAGATTATACCAAAATGACATCTGTTTTCTTCCATGTAAATTGCTAGACTTTGAATCTGCTGTTATTTAGCAGATGTGTAGATTTAATTATTAGGATTGCATAACCACTGGGGAAAGCACGGGATTTTATTGATAGCTTTCCACCTATGGCAATTGAAGAATAAGTAAACTGCCTTTGTCTCCTTTGTGGAAATAAAACTTTAAAAGTTAAACCCGTAAGGGAAGTGCTATTTCTTATTCCTAAGGTGCTTACGAACTGGTTGTGCTAATACCTATGTATTATTAAAATTCCAACAAATGTGTGTAACAGTTTGACAATTATTTTCCTCACAGGCTGCAGCTGAAGACTTATTTTCAGTAAAATATTTCAGAGATCCTTATTATATCATCTTAAAAACTGGAGAATTTTTTTTCCTAAGGATGTTATAGGGTGATCTATACTTAGGGTTGCAAAAAGGCCACGGAGATTATCTGCTCCCATCAATTCATTTTATGCTCACAGAAACTAAGGAGGACAGAAAGGTGATATCCACTAAACAAGAGTCATCCCACTCCTCGACTTGCTAGCTCTCATTCCAGTGTTCAGAGCAGAATTTGTTGGGAGGAGAGAGACCCAAATCTGTTGACAAGCTCACCAGTGCCCTGAGTCTTGCCCAAATCAACTTTTGTGGTTTATTCTCGTGTGGTTGCAGAAGTAGCTTGAAGACAAATGGGAGTTATTTGACAAAGTTACAGAGTTCATGATGCTCCAGATGTCAAAGAAACATGGAATTCAAGAGTCCAGGGCTCTGGGATCTGGTCCCACATGTGCTACTAAAGTGGTTTCTAGCCTTGGCTGGGTCTGTTTTCTCATGTGCAATTAACCAGGTATGCAATTAACCAGGTGTGGGGACTGGTTAGCCTGAGAAGCCAGCGTCCACCACAGCTGGGGTCAGAATCCAATCTACGACAGATGTTTACTCTTTTCTCTACGATGCTCTTTTACTCCATGATGCTTTTCTTCTCCACGATGCCCTTTCTTCTTTTTTGCCAAATACTCTTGAACCTGATGAATAAAGTAAAAGTGCTGCTGGATGAGGAACGTCACTTGTCCTTGAAAGCTAAATCCTTCTCTCTCAGAAGGAGCTCTATGTTGCTCCATTTGAAAAAGAAATGATATACATTGTTGAGTTCTAATCATTTCCAGTGATTAAATTCATATAGGAAATGCCTCCCTCCTTTGTAAAGCAGTGACCTTCATCTACAGAATATCAACCATATGGAATTTTTGCCAAATCAGGCAGAGGCATGTCATTAAAAATATCAAATGCAGCCAGGCTCGGTGGCTCAGTCTGCCATCCCAGCACTCTGGGAGTCCAAGGCAAGTGGATCGCCAGAGCCCACGGGTTAGATACCAGCGTGGGCAACTTGGTGAGACCTCGTCTCTACAATAAAACAAAAAATCAGCCGGGTGAGGTAGCGTGTGCCTGTAGTTCCGGATACTTAGAAGGCTGAGGTGGAAGGATCGCTGGAGCCCAGCAAGTCACTGCTGGGATGGCCATGAGCATGCCATTGCACTCCAACCTGGGCCATGGAGAGAGAAAACAACTGAAAAAAAAAGATAATTTTGTCTAATGTAATAAAACCATTGGGTAGTTCAAAACCATCTGAACAGTTACATGACGTTTTCCATTTTGACTCAGATGTGTTCATATGACGTGTATAGGCAAAGCAGATCTATGGCACCTACCTGGTTAATTGCATATGGCGAGTTCACCATGAAGAGTCAGGCAAAACTCACAGAGAATACCCACAGGGTCACGCATCCTACAGATGCCCCAGTGCTTCGTCTGCCTCTGTTCTGCCATTACTATGACTAAGTCAGGGCTCTTTGCCCACCCTGGAAAGTTCCTACCTCCCATCTTCCCCATACTCACTGTGATAGGCCCTCAAGACATATCCCACCCTGCCCTACCTGAATGCCCCTTTGTGAATGCCCCATCACCCAGGCTCTTATCCCCTTAATCTGACTCAGGTTCCCCCTGATAGGTCATTCCTCTGACCTCCTGCTAGGCCCTCTGAGGATCTCCAATCAACATGAACAAAACACCCTTGATCCTTCACTTCTCTGAATATATCCTCCACTTCTGTCTGACGAAAACCTGGCTGTCCTCTGAGGACGCTACTTTGCATAGAGCCAACTCAAGTTGTGTCTATTCTCTCTGATACCACTTGTTTCATGGGTCTGAAGGTGGTGAGGCAATCCACCTCATTCCTCATTCGTGCTTGAGTATCATTATCTCTGCCTCCACCCCAAAGCACTTCAGTTATCTGGAAGCTGAAACCATTAAGCCACACCACCAGCTGCCCCTCCCTGTTGCAATCATACCCACACCTCCAGCTCATGCCCCTGGTTCCTTGAAGAATCAGCAGCTGTTTCACAGTGCCCTTCCACAGAAATATTCTTGTCAAATTTTGTTGGCCATCATGGACAGGGGAGATTTTCCAAATATTCAATAACTAGTGTGGGACAGGAACCAGTCAGTGGCGAATGACACCCTAGCTGACCGTTGTTCGGGCATGTGGTTGGATTTTCCAGTCACCTGGACTCTCCATTTCCAAATCTATTCCTTCGTCCTCATTTTACAAGTCTCCGCATCAGAGAGGCCTTCTCTGACCAGTCCATATAAATGAACAACACGCTCCCACAATTACCATGCTAATTTTTTTCCTTCTCCAGAGCATACATGATGCGCAATATATTGATGAGTTTGCTGATATTGTCTTTCTCTTTTAACTAGACTCTAAGGCAAATGAGAGCATGGAGTCTTTGCTCTTTCCACTGGTGCATTCCCAGTGCCAAGATCATTTCCCAACTCATAATTGGTGCTCAGTAAATATTTATTGAAAAGCGACTTTGGATAAAAAATAGAAGTTCTTAGAGAAGGAGTTGCCACTTTTCCACCTTGTGCTTTTGAGCTTTAGAATACTAAGTAGTCCTTCAATATTTGAATAATTATAAATGAATCACAGAAACATAATTCTGCTAACTTTAGAAAGAGATTGAATTTCATGCAGGCATCCTAGTATGAACAGAATTCTCAGCATCAACAGATACCCATGTCTATCTGTACTTGCTAAAAAATACAGACATTTTAAACCTCAGTGAATAAAGTGGTCCGTGAAACATCAGAGGTGATATCTTGGGTCATCATATAGGCAAACTTACAGAAATAACAACATTTCAACCGAGGTGGTAGGGATATATAAATGAAAAATAGAATCCAGTCAGTGGAAGCAACACTAAATTCCTGCCTGTGCCATGCATAAGTTTCCTGTCTTCTAGAAAATAGCATTAGGAGAAGCACAATTCATTTATTCATTCGAGGATTCACCATATAAAATAGGATGGATGGCATGAATTGCGGTAAGGGGGCACATTATTCTAAAATTTTCTAACAAGCAAGCCAAGTTTGCCAGTTTCCAAATTAGCATTTCGTCATTTGTCCTATGAGGAAAATGCAAAATTATTTATTTATACCTCTTACAACTTTGCTTGGTTAAAGGTGTATCTGCATAATAGGCAATGCGCTAGAAGGGAGAGGAAATATGCTTATGGCATCTGCCATAAAAAGAAGCTATTAAAATGACAACGTTACTGATTTCTTGAATGTCGAGAATAAGTATGCCATGAAAAAATCATTCAGCAATAACAGGCGAAACTAAAGGCTTTTATTAACAGAGCCTTCTCAGTTATTATACCCGGGACCATGAGACAGTTTACATCAGGGCAAAAAGGAGTTGTCTCTGCCTACGAGCCCAAGCAATGGCCCTGCTTACCCTCAAAGCCGGAAGCACAGTCCAGATAAGAGGAGAAAACAAGAACTTAACCTAACCGTTTGACGAGATCCCATTCAAGGGAGAAAAGTAGAGAACAAATTCCACAGTTTGAAATTATTTTCTTATGATCATTTTTTTAATAATCTATACATCAACTCTAAGTTAACTTACACATGATACCAATGAGTCACTCAACTGGAAAAGATTAGATTAAACATATACACAAAAAGTACGCTTACAAATTTTTTAGATATGGCCATTTACAATTTTTGCCAAGTTTTGCTTTAATCCTTCTTTTCTTCAGGGTGTATTTATTTTTCTATTTCTCCCAGGGCCTTGGAGATTTCAGTCTGTCCTCAATTTGCATAAGCCTGAATAGCGTCCAATGCCCACTCTTGAACCATTCCCTTGCAAAAGAAGTGGAATTTCTCCCTCTTAGACCAACGAGTCTACTGGCATCTCGGGCTACTATCTTTCAGTCTCTCTTGCAGGCAGTTTTTTTGTTTGTTTTGCTTTGTTTTTTTCCTCTATCCATCTTCTAAGCACTAGAGTCTCTCAGGATTACATTCTCTTTTAACTTGACACACTTCCCCTGGGTAATCTCATCTATGCCTATGAATTTTCATCTATATCTTGAGAACACCCTAAACTCCAGCCCAACTTTTTCCTGAGCGGCAGACTCACATACCCAGCTATCTGGAGCGCTCTCTCTTGGGTGTACCATGAAGACTCAAGCCCATCCAAAACCGAAGTCAACATTTCCCAATCCACCTCCTCCCCTTCCTCCAGAAACCGCACAATCAACTCAGTTGCTCAAGGCTGTATCCTGGGCCAAGTACTTATCCCCGCCGCCTCCTCCACTGCCCCGAATCCCAATGACTCGCCTGTCCCTTCTCTCTGCACCGCCCCCTCACGACTCCCCCTTTTCTCTCCTCTGGTTTAAAACCTGCTCTAGTCAGTCCATCCATCTCCATGCCCCTCATCCAACCTACCCTCTTCAGTCTCATTAGGGATCTCTCCAAAACGCATGTCTGGTGAAGGTACTGGAGGGCTCCCTGCTGCTCTCAGACTCAGGTCCAGAATGCACAGAGTGCTTCGTAATCCCACCCCAATTCACCTCTTTTAGAGCCACAACTAGCCCAGATAACACTTCTGAGCAAATGAGAAAAGACGGCTTTCTCTGAGCGGAAACCAGGGTGCAAGGCTTGGTGAGAGGAACGGGGGCTGGATTTCGGCCCCCACCTCCTGCCTGTGGTTTTGTGCAGAGCACAGCCCTCGTCGCCTCGTGCAGTGGCTGTGCCTCGCCAGCCGGTCTCCGGGACACAGTCTCAGACCCGTCACGTTTTCCTCTGAGCTTCTGTGCATAACCTTACGCGTTCTGTGCCCCTCTCACTCCGACCCCTCCCCCATCTTCTAAATCTCCTTCATCCTTAATTCGTCAGCCCTTCTCTGGTCTTCCCTATCTCTGCTCTCCAGTGCCTTCATAGAACCCTGCACTTCCATCACCACAGACCACATCAAAGTATACAATTGTGAATTTGTCAAATTTTACTAAATTACAAATTCCGAAGGGCGAGGACCATGTCTGCCTTCTGCTTCTCCTTGACCCCAGTTCTAAGCAGATGCCTGCCACCTAATAGCTGCTCAATAAATGTTAGGTGAATCTCAGTCTCATTTTGAAAAATACTACTTTATTTGCCTTGTTGTTGCTATTTTTATTTATTTATTTATTAGTTGAGTCAGGTTCTCACTCTGTCACCCAGTGGCACGATCATGTCTCACCACAGCCTCGACCTTCTGAACTCAGGAGAGCCCTTCCACCTCAGCCTCCTGAGTACTTGGGACTACAGGCGCACACCACCATGCCTGGCTAATTTTTGCTATTCTTGTAGACGTGAGATCTCACTATGCTATCCTGGCTGGTCTCGAACTCTTGGGCTAAAACAATCCTCTCCTCTTGGCCTTCTAAAGTGCTGGAATTGCAGGTGTGCGCCACCATGCTCAGCCCTGAAAATACTACTTTAAATTATAGGTCATAAAAGAGCTTTGATAGAGACTGCAGACAAATCAAAAGTATAATAGTGGAGTACTAGATCTCCCAAATCCTGGTTAAAAAAAAAAAAAAAAAAGGTGGAAATATCTTAAGAGTACAAAAGCTGATTCAAGATACATGCTGTTACTTAAACCTCCAAGGCTCTGGTTGCCAAGACCTATACTTCTGTTTGTTTTTATTCCTTTCTTCAAAAGTAACATTTCATTTCTTCTTCAAGTTTTGCCTCGAAACCAAATGTTTACTTTCTACATAATTTTAAATGTGGTTATTGATCTGATCAAACCGGGCTATTTTTCGCCCTCGCTAAGACATGTTAAGAAAATAAAGACTCTATGTCTATGTGTCTTGTCTGCTTAGAAGACAGACATGACAGCTAAACTTTTTAAAAATTCTTATAGGTTTCTCCAGGGCTTTTCAGGTCCCTCTGGCCAGACCAGGTTCATTTGTAATGGAGATTTTGCACAGATTTCACAAGCTTTGCTGATCCTCCCTGTAAGAAAGATAACCTTGGGGCATTCGGGTTGACATGTAGAGTTTCTACACATTTTGTCAGTGTTTCTTAGAATTTGTGCAAGGAGTAGTCATGACATATAACAGTGAACTCTAAAGTGTTAGAATTCTTTTGCTAGGAAAACCTGTAGATGGAGAACAAAGGATCAGATGGAATAGGGTATGAATGTTCTGAATGAAATTCAAGAAGACAGGAGGCAGCAGACAGAGAAAGTGTTAGCCCACTCATTTGTTGATGAACTCAACACCTAGTTATTACCTACTATGTGCCAGGAAATATACTGTATGTTTGGAGGGTCCATTGGTGGATGATAGAGACATGACCTAACCCTGAAGGAGGTTTCACTCTACTGGGACAGACTGGTGATAATTCAGCCTCACTGTTGATGGGACATTTCTTACAATTGGCTTGCCCATATACCAGTGGCTGTGAAGCACATACTAGAAGTTTATTATTTTTTATTATTGTTTATTATTTTGTATATTCTATTATTACTTTATCTTATTATTTCTCTATTTATTCTTTTTTCTCTTAATTCTCCAGTACTTGGCATGGGTTCTTATGGTTTACTCTCCTTCTGCACTCTGGTTGGGAGGCCACTCAGATAGGCAGGCATTTTTTTCTCATTAAGAGTCAGGTCTGGTGTTGGAATCTCATGGGTGGTGTGAATCTTGGCAAAGTGGTCCCTTGTCTGATGATCCATGGGTGGAACAACCCGCTGCCAGTGGCCTCTTGGGGTCAGGAGACCCAGCGGACTCATCCTCTACCTGTTCAATAATCCTTCCTAGGCTCCATCACTGCTTGCCGCGGGCCTACCCATCCACAGAGGACTGAGGTTGGGGAAGCATAGTCAATGCCTTTTGCAAAGACTTCAACACAGTTGAAAGCTTTATCCGCACAGGCATTGTAAGACTGAGTGCGGTCTGCCCCAGCAGAGACATGTGGCCAGTCCTGTGACTCGGAAGTAAAGTTGAAGAGAAGGAAAATGAAAATCTCCATTTCCCAGAAACTCTACAGATTCTCAAAGTCTAAATCTTTAACTACGTGGAGTTAGGACATTCCTTTTGGAAAAGTCGTGTCCTTAAAAATAATAGCTACCATGAATTAACCAATGATGTTTCAGGAATTATAATGGCGTCAAGTTCTGCCGTCAATTGATTGGCTATATGATCAAAGCAATATCAGGTATCTCCCTGTGCCCATTACCTCTCTCTATGTAAGAGGATTAGAGTAAAAGATCTCTGGAACCTGCTTTTAAGACTCCATGAAGTGATCTTTCAGCACTTTTTGGAAAAGTAGAACCCATTAGCTGGTCATGGTCCTTTAAAATCTGATCCCAAGCTTCCTCTCTGTTTCTCCCTGACTCCCCTGAGTGGACTTCCTCTCCAGTCATCCTGGCAGACTCTAACGCTACTTCACGTGAGCCACCCAACTGTTCCCCTCCTTGAAATTCCCTCCCCCAGTCTATCTCTCTGAAATCTGCCCTGTAGGAAAGGCTGTCCTCCAGGGCCCTGCAAGTCCATGCATGGTCTTGTTGAGTGTGACAGACGGGAGGAACAACTCTACCTAGCACCTGCACAGCATTTATCTGGGCTCATTGCCTCTTCCTGTGGGACTGGGAGGCAGGGGAACTGGATAATGTATACTTCTTTCCTGCGCTATGCAATTTAAGTTTTGCCCTCGTCCATTGCCTTACCACCTCCTTTCAGGACCTGTGCCATGGTGGACCACTTACTCCTGACCATGCTTTATGGGTTTGGCATTCTTCTTTGATATGTACGTTCATAAAGACCAAAGCAGAATTCTATCTTCTCCACAAACACCCAAAGTTCCAAAGAGTTTTTCATCATCCTCTGAACACCTATGTGTTGGAGCTAATCCAAGGTGCCCTACAAGGAGGGCAGGAAAACTAGAGAAGGTTACCATGGCTCCAGTTCTCATCCTAGTTCTGAAGGTGCAGGACATTTCTATATCCTTGTCACGGGGTGGATTAGGTGCAGGGAAAACGACTCCAGCAGAGGAAACTCACAACTGGCTGAAGTACAAAGGAACACAATTTGTTCATTTTCAGTGAGAAATATGACTGCTGTGTTCATCTGAAACATATCTGTCAGGATGACAAAACATTCTCTCACCACAGGCAGATCTGTTTGGGAAACCAAATGACAGACATAGTTGTTTGGTGAGCATGGCTCAGAGGCCAGAGAGTTGGTTAAGAGAGGCCAATATTTATTGGTGGAAGCAGAGGGGTACAGCTTATGGGTGCTCCTCGCATTACAGATGCCACCCTCGAAGGGGACAAATCAAGTTCATGGCGTAGGGCAACCTTCGCCAGAGAGTCCTTCACTTTTGTTTATAATCCATCGCTGACTGTCCATCCATTTTCTAGGAGTCCTTCCTCTTCAGTGTAGCTCCAGCAGTTAGACTTTGGACCAGAACGTGCTAAAGCAAGAGATTTGGTATGTTAGATGTAAAGTTCCCTTTGTCTCTGCCTAATCCATCTCTACCTGAAGTTTAATTCTTACCAGAGTTATAAAAGGGGATGAGGTATTGAAAGTGCTTTTTCAACGTGCCACAATTCAAGAAATTGCAATTATTTTTAAAGATTGTGGCAACACTTAAGCCTCCATGAAGTCAATGTTAGGTGACATAACCCCCCCAACCCCCCACCCCCAGATTCCCTTTACCAGAACTGTGCTCCCATCCGGAGCTGTCGCAAGTATTGGAGAGCTGCTCCCAGATGACAGAACTGTCACCCTGAGGATTTACACACACCCCTGCCCCAGGGTATGTGGGGTTAGCCCACAACCAATGACTGCCCTACAGTGGGGTACAAGGACCAGCTCCTTGCCTCAAGGGGGTTGATTCTTCAGAGAATGGACCACAGTCCCCATCCCCAATCCCTAGTTCAAACAAAGGCTAGACTTGACCCAAGACCACATCCTTTCAACTCTTTCACTTGCCTTTTCTCCTCTGCTATCTCCCTCCCAGGTCCTTCCTGAAGAGCACCTTGGAAATAAGTCCCACACCCAAATGTCTGTCTCAAGCTCTGCTTCGAAGGTGCCCAACCTAAGATGACTCATAACGAGTGTCCTTCTCCTCTGCTCCTGCGACCTCTTCAGCAACCCTGGTGGGCTTGTTCCTTACCCTAGACAAGTTATGTCTGCTAATTCTTTGGAAATAAAGTCAGAGACCTAAGACCAAGCATGAGGAGCCCATCCATTAGGACTCCTCTGTGCAGGATGTGGAGGACTGGGGTATATCTGAGAGATGCTTCCTGATGCTTGCCTGGATACCAGAATAGCTGGGATGGCCCTACAAGTTTCTGGAAGTGCTTTCTGCATCTTCTACCACCCTTTTTCTAACTGCATGTTCTTCCCAATTTTTTTAACCTTTTTATCCTTGTTAATATATATTTTTTTTAAGCTGGGCTTGGTGGCTCAGTCTGTAATCCCATGCCTTGGGAGGCTGAGGTGAGTGGATTGCCT
>CAUYQG010180947.1:0-15169 GCA_963574415.1 Tarsius wallacei | reverse complement strand
CAAGTATAAGTTCATGTATAAATATACATATGAGCCAGGCTAGGTGGCTCAGCCTGTAATCCCGCGCCTTGGGAGGCTGAGGTGAGTGGATTGCCTGAGCCCGCGGGTTTGAGACCCGCCTGGGCAACTTGGTGAGACCTCATCTCTACAATAAGTCAAAAAAACTAGCCAGGCGTGGTAGTGCGCGCCTGTAGTTCCAGCTACTTGGAAGGCTGAGGCGGAAGGATCGCCGGAGCCCAGCAGGTCGAGGCTGAGGTGGCTGGGAGTGGCCACTGCACTCCAGTATGGGTGACAGAGTGAGACTCCAACTAAAAAAAAAAAAAAAAAAATATATATATATATATATATATACATATGACATATGATCAATTAAGAGTTTTAATGTACCACATTAAGTGAAGAGAAAACAAATATATATGTATAACTCCAAAAGAATTGAAAATAAGAACTTGAACAGATATTTGTACATCAATGTTCATGTGAACATTATTTACAATAGCCAAGAGGTAGAACCTAAGTATTCATCATGGATGAAGGATAAACAAAATGTGATACATAAAATATTATTTAGCCTTAAAAAAAAAAATGAAGTTCTGCTACATGCTACAACATGGATGCACCTTGAAAACATAAGTAAAATAAGCCAGTCACAAAAATACGAATATTATGATTTCATGAATGTGAAATATTTACAATAGACAGATTCTTAGAGAAGAATGTAGATTAGAGGTTATGTGGAACTAGGTAAGAAGGAAATGGGGAGTTATAACTTAATGGGTATAGAGTTTCTGTTTGGGGTATTGACAAAGATTTGAAAGTAGATAGAAGTGATAGTGGCACAAAACTGGAAATGCAATTAATGCCACTGAATTGTACACTTAAAATGCTAAAATGTCATGTTTTATGTTATATGTATTTTGAACACAACTAAAAGAAATTTTAAATAAAGCCAAATGTTGGCCCCCACATATTAGCAGATGACCTCAGAGCATTCTCTAGCTCCAGTGCTAGCTCATTCAAGACTCTCAACATTATGGCTTCTGATTTTTGTCCTTTGCTTACCTGTGCCTTAACCATGTTTTGTTGTTTAAAACATACTTAAAAATAATTTTTAATATATGTCTTTTTCAGTATTGAGGTACTCCGTTGAAATGTTTTTAGAAGAGTCGTTTTCTGGAAAAATTTTAAATTGGAAAACATATATGATGATTGAGAACAAGGGAAGAAAGTATCTATTGTTTGCACCAGGAGCACACATTCCAACAGAGCTGGGTGGGTTTGTTTAGCCACATCACTCAGTCTTCCCAGGAACCCAGATCTCCTCAACACTTGTGCCTAGTCAGAGGATTCAGAACGTGATGGCTGCAATTGAAACCCACTCATCTCCAGCTGCCTGCTGATTGTTCTGGCCATTCAGAGGGAGATTCAAAATCTGCTCTTTTGTTCCTCTTTTTTGCTCAGTAATTATATTTGCTCACACAAAAGGCTGAATGAAGGCTAAGTCAGAGATTTGTGTGGTACAAGATGTCTCAGACTGTTTTCTATTCCTAAATAGAAGATGAGGATTAATTCCTTTATTTCTCAAGTAAATCAGTGTGGATCCATTGGCATGCTGCTAGCAAAAGTTCCTTGATCAAATACATTTTTCACAATGTACAGACTGCCAACTGTTGTTACAGCACTCTGAAAAGTACATTTTCTTGACTTTAGTGTCAGTTGTGTTGACTTTGAATTTAGATGGGGGAAAAAAGCCATTAACCTCTAGAAATTATAGAAAAATGTAGCTGTATGGTATGGCAAAGTAATGGATAAACAATTATATGCAAATGAAGGCAGATACCAAAGGTTTCAGAGTGCAGACTTTCTAACTTCTCAAATGATTCCCTTGCCATAATCTTGTTAATAGTGGAGCACATGTTGAGTCCTAGCTGGCCTTTTAACACTTTAGTGAGAATGTAGTAGGATTAACAAGTCAGACCAAACTTTTCAACTGTATTCCTGGGAATAGCCAGTCATGTGAGAGTCCAAGGTATTTTAAACAGACTGATTACATGCATTGATTGATGATTGGATTCAGAATAATTTTCTTTCCTTGGATGAGAAAAAGTGACGTTATTGACCCTGTTTGTTCAATCAAAATGGTAATGCAACATAAAGCATGCCTGCTTTCAGCAGCAGCAAGCCAGGAAGAGTCTAAATTATGCAGGGTTTACCTCTAAGCTGTGTTTATTAATACAATTGATTGACATTGTCTATTGCCCCTCCTCAACACACATGCATTCACATGAGCTCCTCTTATTATAGATAAACAAGACATTGGAATTGCAGAAATGGTTTTACTCCATATTTCATTGGGGAGATAATCACTACCATTCTTTATTTGTGGTTAATGTGCCATTATGTGTAAAAGGGAAAAAATGATTAAATGTAATGCATTATCAGAAGCACTCAGAGCCTATACTTGGTAAAAAAAAGTTGATTACTCAAAATATCTATCAAGAGAGTTTTTTATTTTCTAGATCACTTCAAATGCTTTCTAATGACAAAATGTGTCATTTCATTCCATTTTCTGCAGGTTTGACTAGCTGTTCCAGAATTGCATCCTTGGCCTCCCTGCTCCATGGGCAATTTCGCCCCTTGTGATCTCTTCCTCAACAAATACTCACAAAGGTGCAGAGAATCAAGAAGGCATGTTGCCATCTACTTCCACAGCCTGATTTTTAAATGCAATTCATATAGTCTGGGTGAAGAGAGAGAAGAGACTTTTTATAGGATTCAATAGAGATGGAGAGAAGGCAGGATTCAAGAAATGTGAAAAAAGACGAGAAATGAAAGCAAAAACAATGTAAGGGAAAAGTGTTACTTTTTCTGCCTGTAGAAAGCTGGTTCTTTTTCTGGAAAATGTACTCTCTTACATGAAATTCCCTTCTTCCAGACCAATCATGCAGCACTGTTGTGGGGATATTATGATTTTAAGGACCCCACACTGTTGGCCACAGTTGATTGGTTCAAGGATGGCCAGCCTATTCATGTAACCATGCTTCTCTTGATTTTGAATCAGGTTTAGAGAGTATAAAGATCTGTCCCTTTCTCTTTGGAAAGTCTGAAACATATAAACCTTGAGGCTACGAGTAGGCATGGTTTCAATGTATGATGAAAGCCCATATGAAAGAAAGAAATTGTCATACAGAGACGGGGGAGGTAGAGAAAAAGCCTGGGTGATACTAGAGACCAAACAGTCATCTGGCTATCTCTGAGGACCAGCGGCACACCATCCCTCTCAAAGCTTTTTTATTTTGCTGAAACTAGTTTAGTTTGTATTTTTAGCATTTCCACCAAAAAGTCCTGACTATTAGCACAAAATAAAATTTCTTCTGGAAACCATATTGCTAAATTTGCTTTAAGGTTTTGCCATATTCCAAGGTTTGGAGAATTTTTCTTTGATGCATAAAAATTCTTTTTGGTTGCTGAAATTTGTAAAAATTGAATGGCAAAAGCAGAAGTGGTTGTTGTTTTCTTGTAGGCATTCCCATGACTACATTTATCACACTTACAATTATTTGTTAACATCTATAGCCCTTACCTATGAGTTTTTTAAAGACAGTTCTTATTTTTGAATCTACATCTTCTGATTTTGCAATCGTTTTGGGTAAAACTTAAACTTCCTAAAGATATTCATTCAGGGTATAATTGAGCACCAGTGTCTCTTCTCAGGATTTTTCAGTGTGCCTTGACTGAATTGCTAGGTATTTCTCCTTCTCCCCTTCCTAGGGTCTTTTACTTTTCCTGTGCTCACTGCAGTTCCTACCTATTGTTTTGATTCTCATCCTGGTAGCTCTGACTCTCAGCAACTTCCAGGAACCCTAGACAACTTTGTGGCATTGGGAGGAACAGCTCCTTGACATGCTGTTCTGCCTCTCTTCAGAAACAAAGCTCCAAATTTAGAAAGCAACAGTGAAACTCCACAGGTAAGAAATAATGTCAATCATGACTCATTCCATTTACTTGGTTGGACACTTGGATGGTTTATCTCAGCAGGTTTCTTTTCAAATAACATCTGTTACTTTTTCCAAATCCCTGAAATGAAGCCAGCATTCAGTTTCAACTCTCTGGGAAAAAAAACCACAATTATTTAAACCACAAACCTATACCTTCTCAACTTCCCATTTATTTTAGAAATGTAGATAGGAGGACACATTTCTTAAGTGCCTACTGTAGAGTTCAAATAGGTTTTCTCACTTAATTCTTCTTTTACAGATAAGAGAACTGATACTCAGAGAGGTCAAGTATTTTACCCAGGTTCATAAATAGTACTTAGTAGAGCAGGGGATGTTAAAGAGGCTGAACTTCATCACATTGAACTTTCAGAATACTCACAGTTCTCACTATTCATTTGATTCTCAGTGAATTGTGCTGAAGTGAGTTAACCCATCTTAAAAAACTAGCTGTCATCCATTACCTAATATTTCTTCAGGGAGAAATAAACTGCCATCTAAATATTTGGGGTGTCTACAAAACTCTTATTTGCATGGTTTCAGATAATGTCGATTGCATTTGAAAATACTGATTTTTTTTTCAATATTGAAATTAGAGTCCAGTGTTTTAGACATATTCTGTTAAAAGACTGCCTCTGCCTTTGGCAAGACCATAGCTGGGTACCTCAGTCTGAATCCATCAAAATGGATTAATGGTGGGATTTCAGAAAGGAACTGGCTCTTATTTTTTTCATAAGTATACAAATCAATAGTACTTATCGAATGTATAATATAGCTGTATAACTGTCACCATAATCCAGTTATAGAATTTTTATCACTCCCAACAACTTCCTTTGAGCTCATTTGCAGTCAATCTTTACTGCAACTTGACCCGCCCCCCTGCTGGAGGCACTCACTAGTCTGTTTTGTTTGGTTTGGTTTCTGGATGTTTCATATAATCGAAATCACACAGTATATAGTCTTTGGTGTTTGGTGTCTTTCACCGAATGTACTGTTTGTGAGGTGCATATGTGTTATATGAGTAATGTGTATCAATATTTTATTTCTTTATATTGATGAATAGTTTATTTATCAATATAGACCCACTTATATTATTAATTTATCATCTAATAGACATTTGGATTATTTAATTTGGGGCAATTAAAAATGCTTTATGAGGATTTGGGTGTAAGTCATTGTGTGAACACATTTTCATTTGTCCTGGGGAGATTACTGAGAGACAAATTTCTTGGTTACATGGTAGGTTTATAGTGTATTTTGTAAGGAACTATCAACCTGTATTCCCAAGTGGCTAAACCATTTTACATTTCTACCAGGAATGTATGATGGCTTAGTTTTCTTCACTACCTTGCCAAAAGTTAATATGGTCAGACTTTTTAATCATGATCATTCTAGTAGGTTTTTAAATGTGTTTAATTATGTGTTTAATGTTTAATCTTAATGACTTATATAGCACTGTTTCATGTGCTTATTGTACATTTGCATGCCTTCTTTGGTAAAGACATATATATGTATTTCTTGGTATATATAAGTTTTACCACTTTTAAAACTTGGTCAATTGTCTTTTTATTTTGAGTTATATCAAATCATATTATGCAATTATATTGTTATTAAATTATATATTATATATTATGTTTTACTGTATATATTATGAATGAAAGTCCTTAATCAGATATGTTTTCCAAAAATTTTCTCTCAGTTTATGTCATGTCTTTGTATTTTCTTAATGGTGTCTTTTATGACTTGAGCTTTTATAGATGGGGAAAAAATATTTGCCAATTGTATATCTGACAAAGGCCTAACATCTAGTATCTTCAAGGAACTCAATCGTGCCAAAAAGAAAAAAAAAGCCCCGTTATAAAGTGGGCAAAAGGTATGAATAGACACTTCTTAGAAGAAGACATATGAGCAGTCAACAGATAAATGAAAAAATGCTCAGCCTCACTAGTCAAAGAAATGCAAATTAAAACCACAGTGAAATACCACCTAACTCCAGTCAGGTTGGCCATCATCAATAACTCAAAAAACAACAGGTGCTGGAGAGGGTACAGGGAAAAGGGAGCACTTCTACACAGTTGGTGGGAGTGTAAACTAGTACTACCTCTGTGGAACACAGTTTGGCTATTCTTAAAAGATCTAAAAATTAATCTTCCATATGACCCCACAACTCTTCTACTGGGAATACACCCAGAGGAACTCAAGTCATTCTATAAAACAGATACCTGCACATGCGTGTTTATTACAGTATTATTCACAGTAGCAAAAACATGGAACCAACCATGCTGCCCATCAAAAGAGTACTGGATTTTAAAAAATGGGGTATATATACATAATGGAATATTACACAGCCATAAAAAAGGACGAAATTATGAACTTTGCAGCAACTTGGATGGGCTTAGAGTCTGTAATACTTAGTGATCTATCACAGAAACAAAGAACTGAGTATCACATGTTCTCACTCATAAGTGGACTTTGAACAATTATCATAATACTATAAGAAAATGATTGGCAGTAGTGGGAAGCTGCCAGGGGAGAGAGGCCACACTTCATCAATAAGGGTACCTGTATAATTAACATTGTATACCTAACCCTGAATTGTACTCCATATCTTTAAAGTAAAAAAAAAAATTAAAGTTATATCTAAGAACCCTTTGCCTAAACCAAAGTCTTCAAACTTTACTTCTATGTTTTTTACAAGTTTTACAGTTTTGGCTTTTTGATTTAGGTAAATGGCTTTGAGTTAATTTTGTGTATAATGTTAGGTAAGCATCTAAAATTCACCTTTTTCATATCAAGATCTCATTAAATTAGTACTACTTATTGAGAAGACAACAAAATTGCCTTTGTCAAAAATAATTCCCCATAAATAAATAAATATAAGGGCTTATTTTTGAGCTTTTAATTTCATTTTATTCATCAATGTGCTTATCCTATGCCAATACCATTCTTATCTTCTGTACTGTCATATAGTAAGTTTGAAACTCTGGCAATGTAAGTCCTCCAAATTTGTTCTTTTATTTGCAAAATTGTTTTTACTGTACAAGATTTATGCTTGCTTATATACATTTAGATTTTTTTACAAAAAAATTCTTGCTGGGGTTTTGACAATTGCATTAAATCTATAGGCCAATTTTGAGAAAGTACATCTGAGCAATACTGAGTCATCCAATCCGTGAACATGGGATATCATCTTATTGATTTAAATTTAATTTATTTCAGAAGTGTACTTACAGTATTAGTGTAGAAATTGTGTACATATTTTGTTAATTTTTTCCCTAAAGTCTTGTATTATTTTTGTGAGATTCTGAGTGGGATTTTTTGAAATTTTATTTTCTGATCACTCATTAATCTATTTTATATATATATATATAAAATTTGTTTGTATTAATTTTGTATCAGTTAATTTTGTTTATTTATTCTAGTAGGGTATGCATGTGCGTGTATGCGTGTGTGTACGCAAGCTTATTTCTCAGGATTCTTTACATATAAAATTATGTCACCTATAAATAAAATGTTCTATTTCTTCAGATATAAATCCCTTTAATTTGGTCCTCTATCCCTTCCTATTCCCCTTTCCCTTTTTCTTCTTTTTTTTCTCTTATTCCTTTTCCTTTTCCTCTGATTTTTTTTCTTGTAATTCTTTTCCTCTTCCTTCTCTTTCTCTTAATCCTCCTTTCTTCTTCATCCTCCTCCTCCTCACAAGAAAGCTATAATTTTTGCTTTGTTTAAATTATAAAAGTATATATTTACAGAGTTTTTATTTACCAAATTACCATCTTCATTGTTCCTCCCTTGTATTTGAACTATCCTTGAGTGTTACTGCCTTTCAGCTTAAATTTTCTTTTGTGATTTTGTTAAGTCATGTCCAATAGGAATGAATGTTTTTCAGTCTTTGTTTTTCTGGAGTGTCTTTATCCCACTTTAATATGTGAAAGGTAGTTTGCTGAATATAAAATGCTTGCTTATTTTTTTTTTTCTTTCAGCAGTTTGAATATGTAATTTCAATGCCTTCTGGTCTCCATGTTTTTGAGGGGAAGGAAAAGTCAGCTGTTTATCACATTGTTGTTTCTCTGTATGTGATTAGTTGTTTTTCTTTTGCTATTTTCAAGATTTCTCTTTCTGTTTGTCTTTTAATAGTTTTAACAAGTTGTATCTAGGTGTGGCTCTCTTTGTGTTTATCTGGGTTGTGTTTTGCGTTGGAATCTCACTCTGTCATCCAGACTGAAGTGTATTGTCACACTCCAGGCCACCGCAGCCTCGACCTGCTGGGCTCCAGCAATCCTTCCACCTCAGCCTTCCAAGTAGCTGGAACTACAGGCGTGCGCCACCATGCCCGGCTAACTTTTTTATTTATTATAGAGACGAGGTCTCACCAAGTTGCCCAGGTGGGTTTCAAACCCACGGGCTCAGGCAATCCACTCCCCTCAGCCTCCCAAAGTGCTGGGATTACAGGCTGAGACGCCAAGCCCGGCCCAGATTTTTAATTAATAACTTTTCCTCAAATTTAGAATATTTTTGGCTATTATTTTCTCAAAATTTTTCCCATGTTGTCTTGGGTCATCAAGATTTGGTTTACTTTTGTTCATCTTTGTTATTCTTCTCTGTTCCTCAGATTGGCTGATTTGTACTGATTTATATTCAAGCTCAGTAAGTTTTTCTTGTGTCATATCAAATATAGTGTTAAACCCCTTGAGTAAACATTTAATTTCAGTTATTACTTTTCCATTTTTAGAACTTTCATTTTTAAAAATAATTTCTTTCTTTTTGTGCAGATTCTCTATTTGTTGATTTATTGTCATACTTTTATTTGGTTCTTTAATCATGATTTCCTGTTGTCATTTGAACAAGCATCATAGTTGCTTTAAAATCTTTATTTATAAGATCCAACATCTGGGGACATAGGAAGTTTCTATAGACAGTTTTTTAAAAAATATATTTTCTTTAATATGAGTCATACTTTTCTCTTTGCATATATTATAGTATTTTGCTAAATATTGGACATTTTTTAAAACCATTTTTAATTTTTTAATATTTATTATTTTATTTTACTTTTTTAACATTTTTACCTCAATAAGGATACAACTAGTTTTTCACTACACTGATATATTTTAAACAATTTTTATTTATGCCTAGTGAATGTATATAGTTTCAAGGTACATGTGATAATCTAATATATTCATATAATTTGTAAAGTTCAAATCAGTGTACTTAGAATATCCATTATCAAATATTTGTCTTTTATTTATGCTAGAAACATTCTAATTATTTTTCTAGCTATTTTAAAATGTACAATAGTTTATCATAAACTATAGCAATCCTAATTATTTATTTAACACTATCTTATTTCTTCTATCAAATCATATATTTGTATTCATTAATTAACTTTTCTTCATTCATTCTCTGTCTACCTTTTCCAGTCCCTGGTAACTACCAATCTACTCTGTGTTTATGAGATCCACATTTTTAGATCTTAATATATGAGTGAAAACACATAATATTTGTTTTTCTGTGCTTGCCACAATACAAATCACCATATAAAAATGAGTAGCATTTATATACACTAACAGTGAAAAATCTGAATAATAAACCAAGCAACAGATCACATTTGCAATAGCTATCATGTAAAATATCTATGAATTTGCTTAACCAAAAAAGTGAAAAATCTGTACAAGGGAAAATATAAACCACTGATGAAAGAAATTGTAGAGGACAAATATACAAAAATGGAAATAGCCAGTCATGGTGGCTCACACCTGTAATCCCAGCACTTTGGGAGGCTGAGGCGAGAGGATTGCCTGAGCTCATGGATTCGAGTCCAGCCTGGGCAACATGGTGAGACCTCGTCTCCACAATAAAAAATAAATTTAAAAAATTTCTGGGTGTGGTGGTGCACACCTGTAGTTCCAGCTACTTGGAAGGCTGAGGTGGAAGGATCATCTGAGCCCAGTAGGCTGAGGCTGTGGTGACTGTGAGCGTGCCGCTGCACCCCTGTCTGGGTGACAGAGTGAGACTCTCACTCAAACAAACAAGCAAACAAACAAAAAACAACAACAAAATGGAAACGTATTCCATGCTCATGGATTGAAAGAATGAATATTGTTAAAATGACAATACTAACCAAAGTAACTTATAGATTCAACGTAAACCCTATCAAAATACCAAAATAGAAAAAAAATTCTAAAATGCACATGGAACCACAAAAGACCCCAAATCGCCAAATAAATCCTGATGAAAACAAAACAAACACAAAGCTAAAGGCATCACATTACCTGACTTCAAAATGTACTACATAACTATAGTAACAAAGCTTGGTACTGGCATAAAAACAGACTCATAGACCAATAGAACATAATAGAGAACACAGATATAAATCCACACAATTACAACCAATAGGAGACATTTTAGATGTTATATTGTATAAACTCTGTGTTCTGATACAACACTCCCCCCTGAGAATTACTGTGGTTATGTGCTTATATACTAATAAACATTCAAGTTATCAGAAGTAAATCTGTGAAATCTCTCTCTCAGCTCAATATTATTATTACTTTTAGTTTTAAATTGGGATTCATAGAAATTGGCCTGTACCTTCAAAGGCAGAGATTTTAAGAGACTGTACTCAAATGCCTCTAAGTTTTTCATTTCTTTTTTCAAGTTGGAGTCTCACTCTGTCGCCCAGACTGGAGTGCAGTGGCTGCTCTCGGCCACTGCAGCCTCAACCTGCTGGGCTCCCGCAATCCTTCCGCCTCAGCCTTCCAAGTAGCTGGAACTACAGGTGCACGCTACCATGCCTGGCTAATTTTTTGATTTATTGTAGAGATGAGGTCTCGCCAAGTTGCCCAGGTGGGTCTCGAACCCGCGGGCTCAGGCAATCCACTCACCTCAACCTCCCAAAGTGCGGGATTACAGACTGAGCCACCGAACCCAGCTAGTTAGTTTTTCATTTCTTGCTAATGGATTTGTATGGAGGCCGGAGACCACATTCATACTTTAGGCTGGTTTCAAGTCTTCCCTGCTTTAATTTTCTGATAGTCTCTTATGTTTCATTTTAGCATGCACTTAGGTTCCATTAGCCAGGAATATGTCAGTGGCTTAGGCCTAATCTTGACAATTATGTACATGATAGCATAGACCCAAGAAAACCCTTGGGTTTTTCCAGAATTTGTGGAAAATATGCCAAGCCTTATGTTGCCATTTCATCTTTTGAAACTCCTTGCTAATACCTCCAGCAAGTTTGTGAGTCCATGACTTGCCTTAAACAGAGCCACAACCTTAGACTTGTAGAGTTACTGGCCCTCATATTTTGGGATTCATCATGATTGCAACTTTAACTGACAATGCTCCAGAGCCAGTGACCTCTCCTGCTCCACTCAGCAGTGACAACAAGACTGCTGGTTTTCATGACCTGCTCAACTCTAGCTTGTAGAAGCAGAATGAGAACAGTCCTGGATAAGAATATCATAGATCCTCGTTGTCCTTACTTGCAGTTGAATATCTTTTATAAATAAATAATTCTTAATTGCAGTCAATTTCCAGAGGGGTTTTTTTTTTTTTTTGCTGTTGTTTTTGTTTTTTGTGACAGTTTTGTATACCTTCTTGGTTGCTTGTTAGAAAAAAGATTTGTTAACCTCCATCCTGACTCTATTATGCTGGACTCTTATTTATTTTTGTTTTCTTAGTGCTACTGGCTCATAATGGACTGCTAAATTTTATTGAATTAATAAATAAACTAAGGGAATAAAAAAGGAAATGTTATCCCATCCAGCTCAGGGAATCCCAAATGTAAGTTGATGGCTTTGCTATGTTTTTGCAAGAGTATACAAAAGATATAATCTAGGGATAATTGGTATTCAACTCAGAATGATTAACTAACAAGACTACTGGTCTCAAGAGACAAAGTGGTACAAGTTGAATATACGTGCCACTTTCTGACAGTCTGTGGACACATCTATAGACTACATGTTGCTTAAGACAGACTCCACTTGTAACCCAAGTAAGGGAACTGTGCTCAACAATTTAGGCAGCATTTCCATTTATATTTCAGCTCCTGTGCTAGTTATTGGATGGAGAAGGATTACTGACTCAGGATGTTTATAACTACCACAATTATCTTATTTTACATTAGGAGCTCAAAACTGGTCATATCACTTTAATATGCTGTTTCTCTAAATAAAAAAAGAAAAGAATGCTGAAGTAAATAATTGGTTCCATACAAGGTCAAACAGAAGTAAAATGGTTGCATTTGGGTTTGGCTTACCCACACTGCCAGCTTAAATTTTATAGAACTTTTCCAAAATAAAAATCCTTAAGATCTGCAGGAAGGCATGGAGCAGAAGCTGAGTTACCTACTCCAGAAACTGTCACTGAAATTGTTTACATAGTAACTTAACCAGAACTATCCTCACATTTTCAGCTTCAGAGAGAACACAGAATCCAACCACTGTCAGTAGTTCATTTAAATCACAACCAAACTGTTCAAATCTCTGATTTTAGTTTGACTAAAAATATTTCCTCCAACATTTAAACTCTACACACACACACACATTTCTATAGACTGTGGCATTCATTTATTTTCCTAAGACAAGTGCACTTGGGTGAGATTCCACCATATTCAAATCCTAGTCTTGCATAAACAACTAGTGGAGCTGGCTTCCAAGACCCACTACCGGAGGAAGGTGAAACAATAGTCAGCTTCATACCTTCGAATGTCACTGGTTTTGAGAAAGGAGATAGTCAGAAGATGGTTAGGCAGACAGAGAGGGAGGGTCTCATGGAGACTTAACACTTGCGGGAACATCCCCTTCACCAACTCCATTATATAACTGTTGACTGGAAATGTGGTGAATATGGTTAAGAACATCCTTTCAACCCAGGATATACTGCTAAAAAGGGCATCTTGCTGCTTAAACACAGGTGCAGTAGCTTAACTAAATGTCTTAACTTGACCTTGGTTTATTGTAATATCATTAACATAGCATTAGCATTGAGGTTTACACCCCTGTGAGTGGGCTTTTCTGTGGTACTTATGGGTAATATTCAAGATGGAGTAATAGTCAAGGACCCACAGACGCAGTAAAAACTGGGTCTCAGGAAGTAAGGAGTGGATGAGATGTAAATGAGAGAAACACCCCCAGAAAAGATAAGATAAAAACCACACATATACACACACAAAACCTCCTAGCACCAGGTAACCCATTTTGGCCCCCTCTCTTTTTCTGAAGAGCTTTGTTGTTTAATAAACTCCTTCTTTTACTCATCCTTTTGGTGTCTGCATTCCTTAATCTTCTTGGTTGTGGGACAAGAACCTGAGGTTGTGGGTTCAAGCTGACAGTGGAGTTCAAAACTCCTGCAACAGTTTAGTAATAGTGTCCCTATCACTAGGCTATCTAGGACAAATATTGAACAAATAGTCATTCATGTTGTGGCCAATCACTAACCAGTTAGCTGGACTGCTCCATGATCAATTCAGTCTGACAATGCAATCAAATGGAGTAAGAGTAGCTGACTTCATGATCAATCCAACGTGACAATCAATGTGAATGGTAAAAGAGTATCTCATTGATCAGCTAAAATAACATGGACTAAGAAACCTAATAAACTAAAACAAGGTGGGAAAAATGCCATGAGATCCAAAAAGATAAGGAACACATTATTTCCTAATTTGCATAGATTCATTAGGATTTTAGTGAAAATAAGATATTTTTGGTGTCAATTAAAAGTAGATTTAGGACTTCTGGGAAGATGGCGGCAGATTCAGTTGGAATATGTGAGTTCCAGTGTGAGTGAGTATATGGAAAATTGTGTGTATGTGTCTGTGAGTAAGTGGATATGTGAGTGGCTGACAGAGTGGGGACTTGGGAGCAAGTAGCCAAGACTTTCCTGGTGAAGCAGCTGGTGCCATAGCTGCTTCCCAGGGTGCAGAAGCCAACTGGCATTTTAAAAAAATGAACAAAGCTCTTCCGGGGAAGAAGCTGCTGAGAGTGACTGCTGGCTCCAGGATCTGCCTGACCACTGCAACACCTGGCTGGACTCTGGCAGCAAGAGCTGTGGAGGGAGCACAGCAAGGGATCCCAGAGGCAGAGCCCCACTAGAGGAGACAAAACAGGCACCCTGCCATCGTCTTGAAAACTGGGCAGGAGGGGAGTTCCGGTAAGATGGAGACAGCATAGGTGGAATTGTGAGATTCTCCGAATGTGAGTTCCCAAAGAGACTCTTGCTTTCCTTCCCCCACCCCCCTGCCCACTACCAGCTGCATTGGTCCAAGGCCTGGGGACCCTCGGTCCCACGCAGGTCTGGATATTGTGCCCCCGGCTGCTGCTGTGTGCACAGGAAGTCTCGGGTTTTGGCTCCCTCCCTGGCTACATCGTCTTGCCCAGACCAAGCCGCTGATCACCCTGGGAGGCTCTGGGCACCCGCACCTCAGAAAAACTGATTCCATTTCTGGCTGGAATATGCTGTGAGTGATCCAGGGACACTTTCACCGCTCACCGCCTGCCCTTTGGAGTTTTGGAGCTCTGGAGCTCTGGAGCTCTGGGTAAAGGAACTGCATATCATTAGGAGGTGCTGATCAGAGGCTCTCAGCTCCAGAGGAGGGAACTCCCGACCCCCTCCTCCACCCCAACCCACAGTGCCCCGGATACAGCGCCCAGCTGTGCAGCTGAACCTCAGTGCCTCCCACGCCACCACAGTCCATCATAGTGGATTGCCCAGGGACCCAAATGAGTGGAGAGAAAGGATCCACGAAAGTGAAACTTCCACCTCAGCCATTCTCCAGACAGAGACTTGAATTGCTCCGCCCACCTACCAGCAGCCTCCACCTCAGTTCCCAAGGTAACGTTGTTAAACAGAAGACAAAGCCCCTCCCCTACGCTAGCGCAGACAAAGGGAACTAAGCGTAGCAGACTTCCCAGGCGGCAGGTCAAAAGAAGAAACACAAGCTGCAGTAAATGTAGTTGTCTGCAATGAAAATAAGGGGAGAGGACAGAGACCAGAGATGAACAGACTTTAGACACTCAGGAAAGATCCCAGAGATAGTCTGATTTCTTACTTTGACTTTTGATTTTATCACTTTGACTGTTTGTTTTGCTCACTTCTGTTTGCTTATTGACTTACACTATCTGTTTGTGTTAGGCAAAACGCATCAAAAGACATGATTTTTTTGGTCTGCCTTTGTA
>CAUYQG010180946.1:0-13206 GCA_963574415.1 Tarsius wallacei | reverse complement strand
GCACACGCTACCACACCCAGCTAATTTTTTGATTTATTGTAGAGATGAGGTCTTGCCAAGTTGCCCAGGCAGGTCTCGAACCCGCGGGCTCAGGCAATCCACTCACCTCAGCCTCCCAAAGTGCGGAATTACAGGCTGAGCCACCGAGCCCAGCAATAGGTTTGCTTGCTTGCTTGCTTGCTTCCTTCCTTCCTTCCTTCCTTCCTTCCTTCCTTCCTTCCTCCCTCCCTCTCTCCCTCCCTTTCTCCCTTCCTCCCTTCCTCCCTTCCTTCCTTCCTTCCAGTTGGATTCTCACTCTGTTGCCCAGGCTGGAGTTCAGTGGCACTCTCATGGCCACCCCAGCGTCGACCTACTGGACTCCAGCGATCCTTCCTCCTCAGCCTTCCAAGTAGCTGGACTACAGGTGCACCCCACCACATCTGGCTAATTTTTTATTTATTGTAGAGATGAAGTCTCGCCAAGTTGCTTGGGCTGGTCTTGAACCCACGGCTTAGGCAATCCACTCGCCTCGGCCCCCCAAAGTGCTGGGATTACAGGCTGAGCCACTGAGCCCGGCTAGTACTTCATTTTTTAAACGTGGAATAATACTCCATTGTAAGAATACTCCATATTTTGTATATACATCCATCAATTGGTAAACATTTGAATGGTTTCCACCTTCTGGTTATTAGAAATAATGCTGCTATAAACACTCAGGCACACGTTTTTGCTTGACTGTGTTTTCATTTTTCCTACATGGATACTTAGGAATTGAATTACTGGGTCAAAGGACAACTCTATGGTTTGAGGAATGGTCAGACTGTTTTCCAAAGTGGCTGTGCTGTGTCGTATTCCTGCAGTAGCATATGAAGTTTCTACTTTCCCATCAGCACTTGTTATTATCTGACATTTTGATTTTAGTCATTCTTGTGTATGTGAAGTGGTATCTCATTGTGGTTTGATTTGCATTTTCTTAGTGGCTAATGATGTCTGGCATTTTTAATGTGCATATTGGGCATTTGCATATCTTCTTTGGAGAAATACCTACTTAGATCCTTTGCCATTAAAAAAAAATTGGATTGTTGGTCTTTTTCTTATAGGAGTGTATACGTTATGTGTATACTTTTGATACAATTCTCTTATTGGATATGTCATTTGCAATTATTTTCTCCCATTCTATAGGCTGTCTTTTCATTTTGTCGTTTCCTTTGAAGCACAGAAATTTTTAATTTTGCTGAAGTCCAATTTATCTATTATTTTGTTGTTTATGCTTTTGTTACTATGCCTTGAAATTCATCACCAAATCTAAAGTCATGAAGATTTAGCCCAATACTTTTTCTAAGAGTTTTATGGTTTTGGCTCTTACATTTTGGTCTTTGAAAAATTTTGAGCTAATTTTTGTAGATAGTATAAGGTAAGAGTTCATCCTTTTGCTTGTGGATACACAAATTTCGCAACACATTTGTTGAAAAGGCTGTCCTTTCCCCATTGAATGGTTTTGCATCCTTGTCAAAAATCAGTTCACCATACATAAATGAGCTTATTTCTAGACTCTCGATTCTATTTATTGATCCATATATTCTTATACTATACCAATACCACACTGTCTTGACTACTGTTGCTTTGCAGTAAATTTTGAAATAGGAAAATGTGAGTTCTTCCACTTTTAAAAAAAAAATTGTTTTATCTATTGAGTCCCTTAAAATTCCATATGAATTTTATAATTAGTTTGTCAGTTTCTACGAATAAGTCTGCTGGTGTTTTGATAGAGAGTGTCATGAATCTGTAGATCAATTCAATTGCCATCTTAACAATATTAAGTCTTCTGATCTATGAAGTCTACTGATCTATGAATGGATGTATTCCCATTAACTTAGATCTTTAATTTCTTTCAACAATGCTTTGTGATAGAGTATGTTTGACACTTCTTTTGTTAAATTTGTTCCCAAGTATTTTTTCTTTTGAAGCTATTATAAATAAAATTGTTTTTTTAAATTTCATCTTCAGACTATTTGTTGCACGTGGACAAGAATCTTGTTAAACTCATGTATTAGTTCTGATGTAGCTGACGCTTGACAAACAAGATTTGAGCTACTTGGATACAATTATACACCGTTTTTCAATAAAAACACATGGTCCCTTGCAAATAAAAAATACAATATTCCAGGGATGGGAAACCCACATATACGGAAAGCCAACTATCCTAAAGGCAGGTTCCATAGGACCTTCTGTGAGATTCGAGTATGTGTGGATTTTGGTACTGAAAGGATTCTGGAATCAAACCCCTGTAGATACTGAGAAAATACTGTACTGCAGGTTTGGTGGATTCTTTAGAATTTTCTATATACAATATAATATACAATATAATATAATATCATCTGTGAATAGTAGTTGTACTTCTTCCTTCCCAATTGAAATATCTTTTATTTATTTATCTTACCTAATTGCCCTGACTGGAATTAACTTTTCTAATTTTCTGAATTGAAGTGGTGAGAGTTGACAGCTTTGTCTTGTTTCTGATCTTATGAGAAAACACCATGTCTTTCTTGACAAAGTAAGATGCAAATTGTGGGTTTTTTGTAGATGTCATTTATCAAGATGGTGAAATTTCCTTCTATTTCTAGTTTATTAAGGGTTTTTACCATGAAAAAGGTGTTGATTTTTTTCTAGAACTTTTTCTGTGTCTATTGAGAGGAACATGTGGATTTTGATTTTGATTCTATTATTATGGTATATTATAGTAGTTTATTTTTGGATATTAAAACAAACTTTTTTCCTGAGATAAATCACACATGGTCATAATTTAGAATTATTTTTCTGTATTTCTGAATTTGGTTTGCTAGTATATTGCTGAAGATTTTTGCATTCATATTTAAAAGATGAATTGGTTTATAGTCTCCTTTTCTTGTTATGTATTTTTCTGACGTTGGTGTCAGCGTAACCATGGTGTCATGGTACCCTAATAATGGGCCCATAGAATGAGCCAGGAAGTGTTTCATTCTCCCCTACTTTTTGGAAGTGCTTGAGAAGAGTTGGTATTAAATCTTTTTTTTTTAATTTTAAAAATGTGACTATAATTCAGGGTTAGGTACATAAGTGGTAATCGTACAGGTGGAGTTTGGGCCTCCCATTGGTCCTCACTTGTCTGATTTGGAATCAGATACCCTTATTAATGTTATGTGCCCTACCTTCGGCAGTGACCCGCTCCTGCCAATCTCTTTCTTATAGTATTATGATAAATGTTCAGGGTCCACTTATGAGTGAGAACATGTGATACTCAGTTCTTTGTTTCTGTGGTAGATCACTGAGCATGATAGACTCCAGATTCATCCAAGTCACTGCAAAGTCCATAGTTTTGTCCTTCGTTATGGCTGTGTAATATTTCATTGTGTATATGTACCACATTTATTATCCAGCCCACTTTTGATGGGCAGAACAGTTGGTTCCATGTTTTTTACTATTGTGAATCGTGCTGCAATAAACATGAGTGTGCATGTGTATCTTTTTTTGTAGGATGGTTTGAGTTTTCTAAATTTTTGTTAGAATTCAGCAATGATGCCATATGGGTCTGGCTTTTCTTGTGGGTAGTTTTTTGATTACTGATTTGATATTTTTACTTGTTAAAAATCTATTTGAATTATCTTTTTATTCTTGAGTCAGTTTTGTAGTTTGTGTCTTCTTAAGAATTTGTCAGTCTCATCTAGGTTATGTAATTATTGGCACACAACAGTCATTGGAATACCTTAATAAGGTCTGTAGTGGTATTCCCTATTTCATTCCTGATTCTAGTAATTTGAAAATTCTCACCGTTTTTTCTCAGTAAATCCAGTAAGATGCCTGAGAATTTTGTTGATTCTTACAAAGAATGGGTTTCTGGTTTCATTGATTTTCTGTATTGTTTTTGCATTCTCAATTTCATCAATTTCCTTTCCAATCTTCAAAATTTCATTCCTTGTGTTTTCCCGTGTTTTAGTATGCTTGTATTTTTCCACTGCCTTAAGGTACAAAGTTAATTTGTTATGTTGCGATTTCTTTCTTTGAAATGTGCTATTGGATGCTATTTACGAG
Organism: Tarsius wallacei; assembly: GCA_963574415.1. Taxonomy (NCBI): domain Eukaryota; kingdom Metazoa; phylum Chordata; class Mammalia; order Primates; family Tarsiidae; genus Tarsius; species Tarsius wallacei. The sequence continues at coordinate 9,159 of CAUYQG010180946.1, read as the reverse complement.
AATCTTTTTGAGAATTTTTGCATCTATGTTTATCAGAGAAACTGGCCTGTACATTTCTTTCCTTGTTGGGTCTTTGCCATTTTTGAGTATCAGGATGACATTGGCTTCATAAAATGAGGTTGGGAGAATTCTTTCCTTCTTGGTTACCTGGAATACTTTTGATAGGATTATGATAGCTCTTCCTTGTATGTCTTATAGAATTTAGCTGAGACGCCATCTGGCCTAGGGCTTTTTATGGCTGGGAGGTTTCTTTTTACTGAGTCGATTTCTTGGATTGTTATTGATCTGTATAGGGTTTCAATTTCTTCCCGTTTCAATCTTGGAATGTTTGGTGTTACCAGGAATTCCTCCATTTTCTATAGATTTTCTATTTTATTTTCTTACGGGTGTTCATTGTAATCTCTGGTAATCTTTTGTATTTTTCCAGGGTCAGTTGTAACTCTGTATTTTTAGTGTTTACCTCTGTTCATTTGAATTCTCTCTCTCTCTCTCCCTTTTTGTAAGTCTGGTCAGTGTTATGTCAGTCTTATTTATCCCTTCAAAGAACCACCTTTTTGTTTGTTAATCCTTTGTATGATTTTTGTATGCTCTCTATTTCATTCAAATGTGACTTTATTTTAATAATTTCCATTTTTCTACTAATTCTAGGAATCGATTGCTCTTATCTTCCAGCCCCCTTAGGTGCAATATTAGATCATTTACTTGAGATCACTCTGTTTTCTTGATATGTGTGTGCAATGTTATAAACTTCCTTCTCAGCATCACTTTCATGGTATCCCAAGGGTTTTGGTGTGTTGTGTCTTTTTTAAAACTTGTTTCTAAAAAATTTTTTTATTTCTACCTTGATTTTTGTGTTAATCTGAGTCATTCAGAAGCATGTTGTTTCATTTTCATCTATTAGGTTGGTGCAAAAGTAATTGTGATTTTGGACTGTGAATTTTAAATAATTATAACTAAGCTCAAACACATCTTTATTAATCAAAATAGAAACCATTATAAACAGGCCAGGCTCTGTGGCTCAGCCTGCAATCCCAGCGCTTTGGGAAGCTGAGGTGAGTGGATTGACTGAGGCTGAGGGTTCGAGACCCGCCTGGGCAACTTGGTGAGACCTCATCTCTACAATAAATCAAAAATTAACTGGGTGTGGTAGCACGCGCCTATAGTTCCAGCTACTTGGAAGGCTGAGGCGGAAGGATCACTGGAGCCCAGCAGGTCGAGGCTGCAGAGGCTGGGAGCAGCCTCTACACTCCCGTCTGGGTGACAGAGACTCCAACTCAAAAAAAAAAAAAAGGAAACCATTACAATCAACACGTTTTTGCTAATGAAAAATAAGTTTGTTTATTCCTAAAGCATAAATATTCATGCTTTGGGATTCAACAAACTCTTGGAAAGCATTTTCTGCATCCTGCTGGTTGTGGAAGTGTTTTCCCTGCAAAAAGTTGTCAAGATGTTTGAAGACGTAGTTGGTTGGTGAGAAGTCAGGTGAATATGGGGCAAAACTTTGAAGCCCAATTTGTTCAACTTTTGAAGCATTGGTTGTGTGACGTGCAGTCAGGCATTGTTGTGGAGAAGAATTGGGCCCTTTCTGTTGACCAATGCTAGCTGTAGGCATTGCAGATTTCAGCACATCTCATCAATTTGCTGAGCATACTTCTCAGATGTAATGGTTTTGCCGGGACTCAGGAAGCTGTAGTGGATCAGACCTATAGCAGACCACCAAACAGTAACCATGACCTTTTTGGGGAGCATGTTTGACTTCGGGAAGTGCTTTGGAGCTTCTTCTTGGTCCAACCACTGAGTGGCCATTGCCAGTTGTTGTGTAAAGTCCACTTTTCATCCCATGTCACAATCTGATTGAGAAATGGTTTGTTGTTGAGAGAAAACAACATTTCAAAATACATTTTCTTTGATTTTCAGTCAGCTCATAAGGCACCCACTTATTAGGTTTTTCACCTTTTCAATTTGCTTCAAACACTGAATGACCATAGAATGGTTGACATTGGTTCTTTGGCAGGTTCTCGTGTAGTTGTAAGAGGATCAGCTTTGATGATTGCTCTCAGCTGGTCATTGTCAACTTCTGATGGCCAGCTACTATGTTCCTTATCTTTAAGGCTTTCCTCTCCTTTGCAAAACTTCTTGACACACCACTGCACTGTACGTTCATTAGCAGTTCCTTGGCCAAATGTGTTGTTGATGTTGTATTGTCTCCACTGCTTTACAATCCATTTTGAACTCGAGTAAGAAAATCGCTCAAATTTGCCTTTTATCTAACATAATTTGCATAGTCTAAAATACATATAAAATAAACAGCAAACAATAAGTTGCTAGCAAAAAAATAAAGTGAGAAATGTACATTAAAATGATATATAACATAACCAACATAACTACATTTATTAAGAATGTACTCCAATATCAAATGACAAATTTCAACAATGCAAAAACTACAATTACATTTGCACCAACATCATTTGTGTGTTTTGGGAAGTTCCTATTGGTGACAGTATTTATTTTTATTATACTGTGGTCTGAGAAGAAGCTTAGTATTATTTCAATCTTTTGAAATTTGTTCACACTTGGTTTATGTATGAGTATATGGTTGACCTTGGAGTAAGTTCCATATGTTGATGAGAAGAATGTATATTCTGTGGTTGTTGAGTGAAGTATTCGGTAGATGCGTTAGGTCCAGATGGTCAAGCATTGAGTTAAGGTTCCTGATATCCTTGCTAGTTTTTTTTTTCCTCGATGACCTAAGTTGTTAGTGGGATCTTAAAGTCTCCAGCTAGCATTTTATGGCTGTCTATGTCCTCTTTTAGTTTAATAGCAATTGTTTTGTAAATCTGGGTGCTCCTATGTTGGAAGCATATATATTCAGGATGGATGTTTCTTGCTTACGGATTGAACCTTTTATCATTATGCTCTGACCTTCAGTATCCTTTTTAACTTTTATTGGTTTAAAGTCTATATTCTATTCCATTGTATGGAAATTTCAGTTTGTTTATCCATTCTTGTGGTGAAGTAAATCATGGTTACTTCCAGTTTTTGATACCTATGAATAAAACTACTGTAAAAAAAAATAAATTAAGTCTGTTTTGTCTGATATAAGAATAGCTACTACTACTCTTTTTTGTTTTCCATTTGCCTGGAAGATCTTTCTCCAACCCTTTACCTTGAACCTGTGGATATCATTTGCAGTTAGATGGGTTTCCTGAAGGCAGTAGAAGGATAAATTATTCTTCTTTATCCAATTTGCCACTCTGTGCCTTTCATGTGGCACATTCAGCTCATTCATGTTTAAGTTAATTATTGATATTTGGGGGTTTGTTCCTGTCATATTATTATTAAGAGATTGTTTGCGTTTTAGGTTTTGTGGGTTTTTTTCTTTTCTTTTCTTTTCCTTTCTTTTTTGAGTTGGAGTCTCATTTTTCACCCAGGCTGGAGTACAGTGGCACTTGGGAATTGCTGGTATTTTTTTCCTAGTTCTGCCTCATCTGTGAGGGCAGAATTTTCTTTTTTTTTCTTTTTGCTTGTATTGTTTTTTAATCAGGTAAGGTTGCTACTGTTGCTTGTCCTTCATTCTCTGGCCTACCTGTGGAGAAGGCAGTAGTAGCAGGAAGAGTGATGCTCTAGGGGGAGATCATCTGAAGCTGCTGCCCCAGTACAGACTGGCAGAAACAGGATGACCCTTTTCTTTATTTCAAAATCTTTCCCCTCACTCTGGGACAGGCTACAGGGGAGCTCCTCCCCAGACTCCTTGCCTCTCATCAGGGTTGGCAGGTGGGCAGGTGGGGCCCTGCAGCTGTGCTCTGATATTTCAGAGGATCTTTGTGTGCAATAGTAGATTTATTAGCTTAATTTTTGTTATGAAATACAATTTTAATTGAGGACTGAACTATGTCAATGATGGAAACACATTGCCCCCAAACACCTGTCTTTCCATCCTAGCTCAGGAGTGCTCTCCTGAGGGACACCAGCTTCTTCAAAGTCCTTACAGAAGTGTCCATTTTGACTCATGGCACCTCCAGCAGTCAGCTGTTCAAGACCTGATATGTGACCATTCCCTCTCTCCTGGATGGTATCGATTTCTCATCTTTGACAGACCTGCTGAGATGCCGACCAAATGCGTTGAGGTATTTCATCTACATGTGCTTTTCAGTATGCATTTTTTCATATGAGACTTGAATCTTCTTACAACCAACGTATTTCTCATGCTGAAATATTATATTAATTTTGTATCAAATTGAGTTAATCTGAAAGAGTATTTCCATGTTACCTAGTCTGATAAATATAATTGTATAATAATTAATAAATAATTTAACATCCTAATATAATACTATTTACAAATAGTTGTTTCCTTATTTGTTTATTTTATATTTTCAAAATTACTAGATAAGTATATCTATCAATCTTTCCTTTGAGATTTCTCTTTTGATTTTAGCATGGAAATGATAATATTAAGAATTATAATCTGGACAACGCTTATTAAACCATAGCTATGTAACAATCACATTATATACATTGTTTAATTTGTACCTCATCATAGCACTCTGAGGTGGGTATTACTTTTCACTAAACACAAAAGAGAAGGATGTTAAGTGCCTTGCCTAAGATCATACATTTAGTAAGTGCCTCAGTTCTTCCAAAATCATATATAATTTCTTCTTATTTTTCCTGGATTAGTTTTCTGTTTAATTCTATTTTTCATCTGGAAATGACTTTGGTAATTGGCTTCAAGCGAGGCTGTATTTTTTCTAAATTACTAAGCAGTTGCTCAGTTACCAGATTTTTAACAATTCCTTTCTTTTTCCTATTTTTTTCTTGCTTCCTGAACTATGAATGAACTTCTTATATGTAATTTTTTAAAACGACTTTTCGGCCGGGCTCGGTGGCTCAGCCTGTAATCCCAGCACTTTGGGAGGCCAAGGTGAGTGGATTGCCTGAGCCCGCGGGTACGAGACCCACCTGGGCAACTTGGTGAGACCTCATCTCTGCAATAAATCAAAAATTAGCCAGGGGTGGTAGTGCACACCTGTAGTTCCGGCTACTTGGAAGGCTGAGGTGGAAAGATCACCGGAACCCACCAGATTGAGGCTGGGTGGCCGGGAGTGTGTCACTGCACTCCATTCTGGGTAACAGAGTGAGACTCCAACTCAAAAAATAAATAAATAAAACAAATTTTCAAGAACTTTTCAAGATCAATTTGTTTTGGGCTATATGTTACAATGGCATCTGTTGATTTATTTTGTCTTTGAATATATCCAGTATTTTATTAAGTTACCTGAGATGGAATTTCTCTTGTTTACAGTACAAATGTGACATACGAATTAGAGGTATTTACATTGAATAAGATTCTATTAATTATGAGATTTGTACCCATACATTTAGTATTCCTTAAAATTGCTTTTCTTGTACAATACAAGTACACGTTATTAGATTTTTTTAGATTGATATTTTAATATTGTAAAAGTTGTTTGGAAAAAATGCGAAGTTATGGAAGTAAATTGAATTTTCAACTTTTGTTTTCACGGATGCAAAAGATGAACCACTGTGGAACTCAGGCTCCCATCTGGCTGTCTCTGGGAGATTTGGAAACACTGCCATCTCCTGGGGAGATCAAGCAACTGACAGCTTGTGCCACATGGCAGTTTCTGTTTAGCACTGTGAAAGACTGCTGTCTCTTTCAAATTCCAGTGTCTGTAAGGAATTGTGGGACATTTTTGGTGTACTTACTACGACCTACTCAGGGATGTATGGGCTATTGCGCAGAAGGTAAGAAAACATCAGCAATATACGTGAACTGCTAATGATGGAACTTTGTTGATGCGTTTGTGCCATCCTCTGGATAGGTTGTGTTGAGCTCATGCAAATCTCAGAGACTTGGTCTACCATTATTGCTAGATTGAAGCTAAGCTTCTGGCTTACATTGGCCAGATTTATTTAGGATTCTTTGCTGAGATCTTAAAGTCCTCAAAAAAATATTTGTTGATGGGAAAGTATCAAAGCAGACTTCTCACCATTTTCCCAAACATAATGATTGTGCTAAAAAATTTCTTTGGTTTCCTTGCCTTCATTCCCCACTTTAATTAAGAAGAGAAGAATGGAGAGTAAACGTTATCATGAAAATATGTATTTTGCATGAAACTTACATTACAGTGGAATGCTCAGATACTACATAAAAATAAAGTGACCATAACTCAAGGAATAAAATAAATATTGAGTCCCTACTTTATTAATACATGATTAAATACTTTAATAATTAGATGCAAAGAGATAAGGCTCCCTTAAAGGGTTACAAATAATATTCGCAGCCACTATTCTAGCTAGAAGATAAAGTTTAATTCCCTTCATTATAACTGTGGTCTGCACTTAATGACTTGCTTACAAATAATGGTGTATGGAAAGGAAAAAAACAAAAACCAGAAACTAGTGCCTTTACAGTGGAGAACACTAGCAGATATTATATTAATCAAATGACCAAAGTTCATTTTACTGTCAATAATGCATTGGGACATCACATATTTCCTGATAGTATGCATCAAGAAGGCACTTCTCTTTTGTGGTATTCTTCCACAAAAACCATAATCCTAGTCTAATCATGAGAAAGGTCAAATAAACCTGAATTAACGAACGCTCTACAAAATGCCTAATAGTACTCTTCAAAGATCTCAAAATCTATGGAAAATCAGAAGAGTGAGAAACTGTCGTAGACTGAAGGAAACCATGCAATGTGATTGATGGGAATAATGCAATGTGATATCCTGGATTGGATATTGGGACAGAGAAAGACATCAAGGAACACTGGTAAAATCAGAATTGAGTCTTTGGTTTATTTAAGAGCACAGTCCTGAGATCAGTTTTTTAGTTTTGACAAGTGTATCATGGTTTTGTAATACATTAACATTTGCAGATGATGGAGAAGGGAACATTCTCCATTATTTTTGCAAGTTTTATGCGAGTCTAAATTGTTTTAAACTCAAATGTTTATCATAAGACCAAAAATACAATTATTTTGGAAATTGCTGTTATAAATGAATGAAAACTGGTCAGTACAAAGAATGAACTGGCACAGGGATGCCATCCTACAGAGGGTGTCTGGGGAAGTCCTTTTTGAGTTGGTGATGGATTTGAACTGAGCACTGAATGAGGGGAATGAGGCGGTCATGAAAAAATATGGGGGAAAGCATTCCAAGTAGAAAGAATAGCAAGTGCAAATGTCCTTAGGTACGAAGATGGCAGTTCAAAGAACTGAAGGACCAACATGATGACAGGAAAAGAGTAAGTGGATGAGTCTTAGGAGATGAGGTCAGAAAGTAAGAAGGGGACAGCATCTGTAGGGTCCGAAGTTCATGGCAAGAATTAGATTTCGTTAAACTGCAGCATAAAAGGCTTATGAGATTTGTTAAGCAGATGAACCATATGATCCGAGGATTATATTTAAACTGTCATTCCTGCAGCAAGATTCCAGGAGTTACTGCATTAGTTCAATAGAGAGGTGATGGTGGCTTTGAGGAGGTGGAACTGGAAACGGCTTGGTCTTTGGAGATGTAGCTCAAACTCTGGTTTTGGGACAGAGGTGAATTTGGGACAAATATCTAGGATGTTTTTTGCTTGAGCAACCAAGAAGGGAAAGACTGGGGGTATAAACACATGAAATTGAAGGAGAGAGAAATCAAGAGTTCTGCTTTGGACTATTATCTGAGAGAGGACATGACATACGTAGACACAGAATACACTTCAGACATATGCGCCTAGCATTGACCATGGTATTGGTCAATAACATTGACCACAGTATTGATCAAGAGGTGGTGGAATGAGAGCCCTTGCTGGAAGCTCCCAGAACACACCACCGCTGAGCTCATCACAGGCAACGGGACTTAATGAAATTTTTTGTTTCTCTGTGGTCAACTGTGACTATGAGCTCTTTGAAAAGAATGTGCACTTGACAGGAGAGTCTCACGACCTGGTGTCCTGAGCAAAACAGGATTCGATAGCAGTGTCTAATAGCTCTAGTGCCCTAGTTCCTCAGATGTGAAAAGCTCAAAACAGGAAGAAACAATACAATGGCAACTCTTGCTTGGGCCTGTTTAGACAATGGTGACGCCAATACATGGAGGGATTTATCCTGTAGTTTTGGGAGAAGGGTGTGTGAACTCATGTAGGACCAGTTATGGGAGAGACATAACCTGCAGTGTGTTATCTCGGCTCAACCATATGTAGGAGACTGAAAGTGCTAGGAGATACTGTTGCAAACAGAGTCAGCAAAGTGGGTAAACACTTGATTCAGCCAAGAGTAATAGTAATTTGGGTATCATTTACTGACATTTTCATCCTGAGGTTAGACTCCCCCTACTCTCAAATCCCACATAACACAGATACAGCAAAACAAGGAAAATAGTCTAGTTGGGTAGAGTAAATAGTTAAAATACAACATTGTTTTGGGTTTTAATAACCAAATATATACATATATTGTAAATGTTTAATCTCAAAAATCATTTTGCTCAACATAGCTATACAATTTGAACCAGTAGTGTTACAAAAATTAATTATTTTAAGTTTCTAGCATTTTTACCCCTCAAAAATCCATCTCTTAAGGCCAGCAGAATAATAATGATAAGTTTTCTCCCATGGTTAATTATTTCTTTTAGTTAAAAATTCAACATAACAATTTTAATGTTTTGGGGAGTTTGTAATGCATTATTTCTTTCTTAAAAACAATGCCACACATCCCAATTTCACATTCTGTTATTGCTACCATAGTATTTCCAAATGATTTCTAAAGTCAATATATGTATATCATCATTGACCATAATATCTAAGCAAATAAGGCATTATTGTCTACTCTATATAATGATAGAGACTAAGAAAAATAATGTTTTTAATATATTTTATTATTTTAGTGTTTTTGGAATACATGCTACATTTATGGAAAGCAGGCTTGTTTAGATTTACTGTACTGATTGCAAGGCAATAGTTCTATCTTTATTTTTATCTCATTAAAAAATATATTTTGAGCCAGGCTCGGTGGCTCAGCCTGTAATCCTGTGCCTTGGGAGGCTGAGGTGAGTGGATTGCCTGAGCCCACGGGTTCGAGACCCGCCTGGGCAACTTGGCGAGACCTCATCTCTACAATAAATCAAAAATTAGCCAGGCGTGGTAGTACAC
>CAUYQG010180944.1:0-12301 GCA_963574415.1 Tarsius wallacei | reverse complement strand
CGCTACCACGCCCGGCTAATTTTTTTTTTGATTTATTGTAGAGATGAGGTCTCGCTTGCCCAGGCGGGTCTCGAACCCGCGGGCTCAGGCAATCCACTCACCTCAGCCTCCCAAAGGCGCGGGATTACAGGCTGAGCCACCAAGCCCGGCTAGTCTTCATTTTTTTTCCCCCGCCACAGTGCTTAAAATGGACATGAATCAAAACTGTCTCTACCTGAGGGGAAAGGTCTCCTGAGTGTTGCAATGTTAAATCTTTTACATTTTTTTTTTAAGCTGTGGTTGTGGCTCATGATATATGCTTAAAATAGTTTAGGCTACCATTTGTTTTGTCTTTTAATTCTTTCTAATGACAGCCCAGAACCTAGATATTTTTAGCTTCAGTGATTTCAACAAAATTCTGTGCTAGCAAATGTTCTCATAAAAACAATTCAGCTGTAGCTATGCAAGCATACTTGTGTGACTTGTAGATTGTGTTAGGAATTTTAACAATCGACCTCTAACAAACCATGTGCATCTTACCTAGTTGCTTGACTTTTACTCTAAATGCTCTTTGCCCCTTTTTTCCAACCAGGAAAAAGGCCTGTGTCATACCAACACTTATCTAGCAGCATGCTACAAAAGAGAAACTATGAGAATTTTATTGGGAATGCACATTATCGACCAAATGACAAGAAGACATGATTTCCTAATTTGGGGGAAAAAGGTGAGCGTATGTTTAATTAAATTTAATGTATTGGTTTTACTTAATTGAAAATCAACCACCTAGCTTGTTCGATATAGCACAGCATAAAATTACTTCAAATTAAAAAAAATTTTTTTTTTAGGTGTTTTACAATTTAGAGTGCTCAGGGTTTTTGGATATCAGTGATGATGAAGATAGTAAAAACAGTCTTCATAGTGACTAGAATTGACTGAGCATGTGTTATGTGCTAGACGTTGAATAAAGTGGTTTTTTGTTTGTTTCTTTTTGAGTCAGAGTCTCATTCTGTCTCCCAGGCTGGAGTGCAGTGGCTCTTTCACGACTATCATAACCTTTGACCTGCTGGGCTCAGGTGATCCTTCTGCCTCAGCCTTCCAAGGAGCTGGAACTACAGGCGTGTGCTGCCATGCCTGGCTAATTTTATGATTTATTATAGAGATGAGGTCTTGCCATGTTGCTCAATATGGTCTCAAATCCCTGAGCCCAGGCAGTCTTCTTGTCTCTGCCTCCCAATGTGCTGGGATTATAGGCATTAACCACCACTCCTAGCTGAATAAAGTGTTTTATAATCAAGGCTTCATTTAATCCCTGTTGGTGGGGGGTTAGGTCAGGGCCCAGCAGACTAGCCTTTCACCTGTCTTTGTGAATATGGTTTTATTGGAATGTGACCATGCCCATTTGCTTCCATATTGTCTGACTGCTTCCCTGCCGTGACAGCAGTGACAGACCATGTAGCCTGCAAAACTTCAACTGTTTATTGCCTGGCCCTTTGAGGAAATAGTTCGTGACCTGGGATTAGGAGGGACTGTGCACACTTGAGAGATCAGGAGATTGAACCATGGGTGGGCAGCACGCTCAGAGCTCCTGGCTGCCCACATGTGGTAGAGGCCTGGTTTGGGTCCAAAGTCTGTGTCCAGCTTTCTAGTTTAAGAGCTTGCTCGGAGCCTTTGCAAATCCTTTTCTTTTTTTTTTTTTTGAGTTGGAGTCTCACTCTGTCGCCCAGACTAGAGTACGGTGGCCGCTCCTGGCCACCGCAGCCTCGACCTGCTGGGCTCCGGCGATCCTTCCGCCTCAGCCTTCCAAATATCTGGAACTACAGGCGTGCATTACCACGCCCGGCTAATTTTTTTTGATTTATTGTAAAGATGAGGTCTCGCCAAGTTGTTCAGGAGGGTCTTGAACCCACGGGTTCAGGCAATCCACTCACCTCAGCCTCCCAAAGGCGCGGGATTACAGGCTGAGCCACTGAGCCCGGCTTTTTTTTTTTTTTTTTTGAGTAAGATTCTCACTCCGTTGACCTCTGGGCTCCAGTGATCCTTCCGCCTCAGCCTTCCAAGTAACTAGACTACAGGCGCGTGTTACCATGTCTGGCTAATTTTTTATTTATTGTATTGATGAGGTCTCGCCAAGTTGCCCAGGCTGGTGTTGAACCCACAGGCTCAGGCAATCCACTTGCCTCGGCCTCCCAAAGTGCTGGGATTACAGGCTGAGCCACTGAGCCAGGCCTATTTTCCTTTCTTAATGTATAAACTTTCAGAGTTTCTTGCAGGTGGCAATTGCCTTTTTAGGCTTAGTGTAGCTTTTACTAAATTGTGATTCTTGGTTCAATCACTTAGTCATCTTGTCCATGTAGTCTCTTGATGCTCAGTGCAGAAGTTGAACGTGTTGCATTTCTAGGCCCCTTATGTTTTGTGTATTTATTACCCTTAAGATTTTTTTTTCTAGACTGTATTTGGTTCTTATTGTAATCACTTCTTAACCTTTTTCCCCTTAGTTCTTGATGGATATAAGTGCATTCTCTCCATGAAACTAAATTTGAGTTCATCCCTTGAAAGCGAATGGTGAAAGCTACTGAAATAAGCTGTGATGTACTGTACACACAACGGACGAGGAACATGCTGGGAACACTACAGTTGTGTAAAGTTGTTCTGTTAACTTTTGTACCAAATAGCAATAAAAACTAGTTCAAACAGTTGGGCTGTACGCAGATGGGGACTGGAAATCTCTATTTTGTCCCCAGATAATATTTTTTTTAGAATTGACCAAATAAGAAATGGGATTTTTGCATACTTGAGCGCTGCTGAAAAGAAATCATTTGGGCTGGGGGGTGGGATGGGGAGAAGTATACTGCTTGCACCTCAGGTAAAACTCTGTAAATACCTACGTTGTAAACCTGCTTGTTCAGACACTGTGTATATTCTTTTTCTCTGTTATAGTTCATCACATTGAGCAGTGTCTGCTATCATGTTCTTTCATGTACAATGTATGTTTTTAACAAAACTCTCCATGATTTGTATTATGTCGAATCCTCTGAAATCTCTGGTTGTCTTAACAGAATTGTGAATGGAGGTGTTGACCCTCCAGGTGTGTGCTGTGGATATGGAGGCCAGCCATTCTGAATCTGGCACTCTTATTGCAAATTTCAGTATGTCAACTGAGGAAGGCCCCTCCTTCCTGGTCTCTTCAGAGTGTGCCAGAACCTCTGTGCTCTTCAACTGAGGGGTGGGGTGGTTTGTAGGATTTTTGAGTGTGACCACAGAGAAGCAGCCCTCTTTTGAGCAGCCAGACACTCAGCAAATGTACTACACTGTATGCGAAGTTATTTAAATTAGTTTTCTCTCAAATTAATCATTTTTGAAGGAAAATTCAGTTATGGGGGGGCATCTGCCTAAGCTAGTATATAAAAATATAAATGCTAAATTATGCCTGTGTATTACAAATATTGGGAAGTCATTTTAAAGAAAATGAAAAGTTTGGGGGGAAATGTTTTAGGTTTGCATTTGGTAGTGTTGGTGTGCCTGGCATTTGGGTTAACTGTGGGCATCTTAAAGAGAAGTATAGACACATCAATTGTAAGGAACGGCTGCCTGACTCCTCTGGTTGTCGGGGAAGAGAGAACCTGTTTCTAGATCTCATTTTTGTCTTCCCACTTTTGGTGGTTTTGAAACAGCAGCGTTTTTCTCAGTGCGCATGCAATTTGGGTTTTAGAGAGGCTAGCCACCAGCTGGCTTACTCGATATTTTAAACTTTTGTTCCTTTAGTGTGTCCATGGCTGACTTGATCCAACAGTACGTGGGTTTAGCAACCACAAAATGTTTTATTAAGAAACTGTTTCAAAAATAAATTTGCACTGTTCATTTTTTTGGCCCTGTTCTTTTCCATAGAGCAAGGGTGAAGTCCTCAAAGAATCCTGATTTATGTTTTTTTCATTATGCAACATGAGGTGTCCTTGATAGAAGTCTTAGTCCCGGAGCACAGGGAGACCTGACTTGAGACCAGTCTGCTGGCATTGCAGTGAAGTGCTTTGTATCGGGAAAGTGTACACTATTGACCTTTTTTCCTGTTCACACCTGAGCCATATGTACATAATCTAGATTTTGTTTTCATAGTTTTGCACTTTTATAGCCTATTTTTGAAGATGAACACATTTGCAAGATGATTGAGTCAATCTTTGCCTAATTCAATGAGTGTTACAGAAAGCTTGCTGTGACGACATTGTCAATCTTAAAGGGGTTATGTGATAACAGAAGGCTGTATTAAAAAAAAAAAAATCACCAAATCTATTTGAAAACAAGCCAATTTGTGTTATGCTGAAATTTTTGGGGCTTTCAGATTTCTCCTTTTAACCATATTTCTGAATGCATAAAAATTGCTATTTTCCCCCCATAGCCCTTTGTACTTCAAAATATGTCTTTTTTGGTCCATCAGTATTAACTATTGGTATACTACTGGTTTTGTATGTTTTTTTTTTTCCTTTGAGACAACAGTACATATAATAGAGGTACAATTCGTTGGATTTTTGTCTATGTATTTATTTCATTCCAGTTTGATTTATTTTAATTGTTGATACTTAAGTTGTCAAACAGTAGACATTACTTGTTTTATTTATGATATATTTCAGCTTAAAGTTATGTTATTATATGTGGATGTAAATATAGATTTGGTGTTTTGCATTCTTGGGTTTTGGTCTTTATTGTGTTTCTGATTGTTTTCTTTGCCTTTTTATACATATAGTTTTAAACATACACAATAATAGAGATGAGAGTAATGAAATGAACTCCCATGCTCTGATCAGAACCTGGCTACCCTCACCCCCTTCCCTGGCATATTTTAAAGTAAATCTCAGACAGGATTTAATTTCATCCCTGAAATACTTCAGTAAGTGTCTCTAGCAGATAAGGACTCTTCATGATCACACCTGACTATAAATGAATAATGATTTCTCGTAACCGTCTTCTCCCAACCCATGTCTCTCTCCTGGCTGCCTCAAAGATGTCTTCTCATGTTGCCATCAAGATCCAGACACTCACCACACCTAGTTTATGGGTTTCACTCCCCACCCAACACACACACCTTTGTGACATTCATTGAAGAAATGGGATTATTTGTCCTATAGACGTTCTCACAACCTTGTTTTGGTTTATTGCATATTTGTGATTTCATTTAATCCATTCTCACAGTCTTGTTTTATTGCATATTTGTGCTTTCACTTAATCCATTTCTCTAGCCTCTAGTCTAGAGGTTTGATATAGATTTGGGTTCAGTTTTGTGGGGGAAGGGGCTCTGCCCTCCCTCTCACCTTGCCCCTGGAGACATCGATGTCTGGTTTTCCAATGTGTAGTGATTTTAAGCTTGCTTGGGGGCTCAGGTGCGTCCAACTAACCAGCCATCCTAACGTTCCCACCAACTTTTCTCCTTAGGATTTTATCACGGTTGATGAACATAGGAGTGTTAAAGAAGTTGGTATTTATTTATTTATTTTTTTGTTGGAGTCTCTGTCATCCAGGTTAGAGTGCAGTAGCATGCTCATGGCTCAAAATAAAATAAAAATAAAGGTAAAGAAACCTCAAAGAATTATACTGCTACTTCTGATCCAAGTTTTTACTTCATTTTTTTGAGTCGGAGTTTCACTGTTGCTCAGGCTGGAGTGCAGTGGCATGCTCATGGCCACTGCAGCCTTGACCTACTGGACTCAGGTGATCCTTCCGCCTCAGCCTTCCAAGTAGCTGGAACTACAGGCATGCGCCACCATGCCCAGATAGTTTTTTTGATTTATTGTAGAGACCAGGACTTGCCAAGCCGCCCAGGCTGGTCTTGAACACCTGGCTCAGGTAATCCTCTCACCTCGGCTTCCCAAAGTGCTGGGACTACAGGCGTGAGTGCCCAGCTACTTCTTTGATTTTATTTTTGATTACTTGGAAACCTGGGTTCCTAATGACGTTGATAGAATGACTCACCTGCTTTATCCTACTGTATGAAGGGGACCCCCAAAATCCAGAATTTATAAAAAAGTGTGTATTCTTACATTAAACTTAAGTCGTCTTCAAAGTACTCTCTAATGCAGTACACCTATCGAGACTTGTTTTGCACTGCTCAAAACAGTTTTTGAACTCATAAATTGTGATGCCTTTTGGTGCTTCTGTTTTTTTGTTTCACCTTTCCCAAATCAGCAAAGCATTTGCCTTTGTGGACTTTCTTCATCCAGCGAAATAAATAGTTGCTCGGTGTGAGATCGGGTAAATAGGAAGGGTGGGGCCAGGGGTGTTGCTGTTTTTGGTCCAAAATTGCTGAATACTCAGCACGGTGTGGGCAGATGTGTTGTCATGGTGGAAGAACCAGTCACCTGTTTGCCACAACTCAGGGCATTTCTTCTACAGATCATGAGGCAATCTTCTCAAAACTTCCGAATAATACTTTGGTTGACCATTTGATCTGGAGGAACAAACTCTGAGTGTACTACAAGGGGCCCGCCCTCCAAAAGATAATTCCAGTGTTTTTTTGGGGGTCTCCCCTCGAATATACCACGATGCCAATGTTAATACTAGCAACACGGTTATTAAATGAAGTTTTCAGATTTCTTTTTGTAGTTATGTTTGTCTGTAGCCCCTAGTTTTCAAATTGTTGTCCCAGACTAACAAAGCATCATCACTGAGAAACTGTTAGAAATGCAAATGATTGGGTTCATTCCAGACCTGCTAAATCGGGAACTCATTGGATGGGGCCAGCAGTCAAGTCCTCCAGAGAACACAGGTTTCTTCTACTCCATAGATTCCACTCAACAATACAATGGGACTATCACAGCTCACCAGAATCTCAACCTTCTGGGCTCAGGTGATTCTTCTGCTGCAGCCTCCCAAGGAGCTGGGACTTCAAGTGCACACCACCAAGACTGGCTAATCTTTTTATTTTTTTTATAGAGGTGAGGTCATGCTATGTTGCTCAGGCTGGTTTCGACTGGGCGCAAGCAATTCTCTTACCTCAACCTCCCTATGTACTGGGATTACAGGTGCGAACCACTGTGTCTGACTCCCTTTTTTAAATTTGTTATTTTTATTTGTTTTGTTGAGTTGGAAGTCTCTCTCTGTTGCCCAGGTTGGAGTGCAGTGAAACACTCACTCACAGTCACCGCAGCCTCAATCTGCTGGGCTCAAGTGATCCTTCCGTCTCAGCCTTCCAAGTAGCTGGAAGTAAAGGTGTGCACCACCATGCCTGGCAAGTTTTTTTTCCTGTTTTTTGATTTAGTGTACAGATGAGGTCTCACCAAGTTTCCTAGTCTGGTCTCGATCCCTCGGGCTCAGGTAATCCTCTCGCCTCCACCTCCTAACGTGCTGGCATTTCAGGCATGAACCACAGTGCCTGGTGGCTAATTTTTTGATTTATCATAGCCAAGTTGCCCATGCTGGTCTTGAACCTGTGGGCTCAGGCAGTCCTCTTGCCTCGGCCTCCCAAAGTGCTGGAATTACAGGCGTGAGCCCCTGCGTCCAGCTGGGGCTGGGTTTTTGGCTGGTTGGTTGGTATGCCTGGCTCTGACCTCCTTTTTAGAGATAGAGTCTCACTGTGTTGCTCAGGCTGGCCTCAAATTCCTGGCCTCCCATTCTGAAGAGCACATTTTTCTTATGAAAATCGGATGACTCGATGAAGAAGACTGATTTGGAGTGTGAAAGCTGGTGGTCTCTCTTCTTGCTTTGATTCCTTCAGTACTTACGAATTGAGACCAGCCTGGGCAACTTGGTGAGACCTCATCTCTACAATTAAAAGAAATTGCCAGGTGTCGTAGTGTACAACTGTAGTTCCAGCTACTTGGAGGGCTGAGGTGGAGGGATCACCTGAGCCCAGTAGATCAAGGCTGTGGTGGCTGTGAACATGCCACTGCACTCCAGCCTGGGCAACAGAGTGAGACTTCTGACTCAACAAAATAAATTTTAAAAAAGGGGGTCACAGCCGGGCTCGGTGGCTGAGCCTGTAATCCCGCACTTTGGGAGGCTGAGGTGAGTGGATTGCCTGAGCCCGCGGGTTCGAGACCCGCCCAGGCAACTTGGCGAGACCTCATCTCTACAATAAATAAAAGAAAATTAGCCAGGCATGGTAGTGCGCGATTGTAGTTCCAGCTACTTGGGAGGCGGAGGCAGAAGGATCGTCGGAGCCCAGCAGGTCGAGGCTGCGGTGGCCGGGAGCAGCCACTGCACTCCAGTCTGAGTGACAGAGTGAGACTCCAACTCAAACAAACAAAAAAAAAGGGAGTCAGAAACAGTGGTTCATGCCTGTAATCCCAGCACTTAGGTTGAGGTAAGAGAATTGCTTGTGCCCAGGAGTTCGAGACCAGCCTGAGCAACATAGCATGACTTCACCTCTACAAAAATTTAAAAAAAGATTAGCCAGCCATGGTGGTATGCACTTGAAGTCCCTGTTTTATTTTCCAAGCTGGTCTCGAACTCCTGAGCTCAAGCAATCCTCCTGCTTCAGCCTCCCAAAGTGCTGGGATTACAGGTATGAGATACCATGCCTCATGCCTGGCCAATATGAGCCTTTAATAAAGCATCCTTTAATAAGGCTCAGAGCTTTGTTCTAAGGTCAGAAAGAGCTCCACAGATGGGAAGGCCTGAACGGAGACCAGCAAGGCCACAGAACAGAAGCCTCAACCCACTTTGTTAACATTATTTTTTTTGAGTTGGAGTTTCACTCTGTTGCTCAGGTTGGAGTGCAGTGGCACACTCATGGCCACCACAGCCTCAACCTGCTGGGCTCAGGAGATCCTCCTCCCTCAGCCTTCCCCAAGTAGCTGGAACCACAGTTGTATGCCTCCACGCCCAGCTAATTTGATTTTGACTTATTGTAGAGATGAGGTCTCTCCAAGTTGCCCAGGCTGGTCTCAAACCTGTGGGCTCAGGCAATCCTCTTGCCTCGGCCTCTCAAAGTGCTGGGATTACAGGCGTGAGCCACCATGTCTAGTTGGGGCTGGGTTTTTGGCTGGTTGGTTTGTTTTCAGGGTTGGCTTAAGTACAGTGGCAACCTGTGAAGGTGTCTAGGCAGGTGGTGGGATCAGATTTCTGTTTCAGGATAACTCTGGGTTCTGCAGGGAAACAGACCCAGGGGCCAAGTGAACTGGGTGTCCTAATTCCTTGGTGCTTAATTACTGAAATGATTAGAGAACCCAGGAGGATCATCAATATTACTTGGGTGCATTCAAACCTTTTTTCTACACAGTTTCTCCTACAACTTAGATTCAAAATTTTAGCACAAGAAGGCCAACAACATTTAAGCCTTGATCAGGCAAATATTGCAAAACAAATGCTGATATTCAAGAGAACCCAGACTAGGCATGGCTCATGCCTGTTGTTCCAGCACTTTGGAAGGCCGAGATGGGAGGATTGCTTGAGCCTAAGAGCTCAAGACTTGCTGGGCAATATATCGAGATGAGACCTGTTTCTACACCACCACCCCAAATTAGCTGGGTGTGGTGGCACACCTGTACTACTTGAGAGGCTGAGCCACAAGCATTGTCTGAACCCAGGAAGCTGACGCTGAGTTGAGCCTTGATCCTGCCACTGCACTCCAGTGAAGGAGAGAGAACGAACCTCAATTTAAAAAAATAAACTAGTTTTACACAAAAGGATAAATACTGTATGATTCCTCTCCAGGAAGTACCTAGAATCGTCAAATTCATAGAGAAAGTAGAGGTGGGGAGGAGGGTTCATGGGGACAGAGCTTCAGTCGGAGAAGATGAAAGTTTCTGGAGCCGAGTGGTGGTGATGGTGACTGCACTGTGAATGTACCAAATGCCACCAAACTGTATTTAAAAATGGTTCTGCCTGGCTTGGTGGCTTAGCCTGTAATCCCACGCTTTGAGAGGTGGAGGTAAGTGAATTGCCTGAGCCCACGGGTTCGAGACCAGCCTGGGCAACTTGGCGAGACCTTATCTCTACAATAAATCAAAAAAATTAGCTGGGCGTGGTAGCATGCGCCTGTAGTTCCAGCTACTTGGAAGGCTGAGGCGGAAGGATCACTGGAGCCCAGCATGTCGAGGCTGCGGTGGCACTCCAGTCTGGGCGACTGAGTGAGACTCCAACTCAAAAAAAAAAAAAAAAGGTTCAGATGGCAATTGTTATGTATATTTAACCACAATACAAAATTTAATTTAAAAATCACAAATACATTGCTATAATAAAGCAAGTACACACATAAATCTGTATTGCGGAAAGTGAAAACTTTCTCCTCCAAAGATACACCTTTAATAGTTCAGAATCTATTATGTTCATACTACCTCTTATTATTATTATTATTGTTATTATTATTAGAGTCAGAGACTCACTCTGTTGCCCAGGCTGGAGTGCAGTGGTAAGTTCATGGCCACCGCAGCCTTGACCTGCTGGGTTCAGGCGATCCTTCTGCCTCAGCCTTCCAAGTAGCCGGATCTACAGGCATGGATCACCATGCATGGCTAATTTTTTAATTTATTGTAGAGATGAGGTCTCACTAAGTTGCCCAGGCTTGTCTTGAACCGCTAGGCTCAGGCAATCCTCTCACCTTGGCCTCCCAATGTGCTAGGATTACAGGCGTAAGCCACTGCACCCAGCTCCATTTATTATTACTTTTTTGTTGTTTTTTTTAGGAGATGGGGTCTTGCTCTGTTACCCAGGGTGCACTGGTGCGATCATAGCTCACTGCAGCCTTGAACCCCTGGGCTACAGTGACCTTCCTCAGCCTCCTGAGTAGCTAGTACTCCAGGCTGTGCACCACCATACTTGGCATTTACAATTGCTATGAACAGAGGTGGGATTTGTTCTACAGCTTTTTTAAAAGTGCACTTTTCTCTCCTACTTAATTCATAAAGCACTGAGCATGTATGTGCCAGAGACAGCAGCAGGGGAATTACATGTGTTATCTCAAGGTGGCCAATATTATCCCCATTTTATAGATGAGAAACTAAGGACCAGAAAAGACAAGTAACTTACTCATGGCTTGCAAAGGGGTTGAGTTCAGTCTGTGCTATCAACGCCTACCTAGAGAGGTAGCTGGCTACAGTTTCTATGTGAGTTTTGTAAAAGGGATATTTCTATGACATTAGCTTAAGCAGTAACAAGGATTTGATTGCATTTAGAACTGGAAAGGTGATGACTACAATACACTTCTACTGAATTGTATGTAAAATGGGCCTTCTTGAAGACCCTCAGTCATTGAACAATTAGGCTGGGTGCAGTGGCTCACATTTGTAAGTCCAGTGCTTCGGGAGGCCGAGGTAGAAGGACTGCCTGAGGCCAGGAGTTCTGAGACCAGCCTGGGCAACATAGCGAGAGACCCCATCTCTACAAAGAAATTTTTTAAAAAATTGAACACAAATAATTCAACGCGATTTCCCCATAAAACTGACCAACCGCCTCAGACATTTTACTTAACACCATGAGGTGTCACCACCAGGTGGCGCTGATGCAAACAGCAAGTCCTTGTCTTACCAGCTTTGATCTTCCAACTTGGAGGTTTGGGACTAGTTTTCTTTTCTTTGGTTACTTACTTTTTTTTTAACCTTTAAATTTTTTATTTTAAAGATGTGGTACAATTCAGGGTTAGGTATACAAATGTTCATTAGGTAGGTAACCCTATTGATGAGGTGTGCACCCCCAGCTGCAGATTCCCACTACTGCCAATCCCTCCTTTCCGCCTCCTCCCCTCAATCCCCCTCCACTGCAGTTTCCTGCTACTGCCAATCCTTTTCTTATAGTAGTCCCATAATTGTTCAAGGTCCGCTTATGAGTGAGAACATGTGATACTCAGTTCTTTGCTTCTGTGAGAGATCACTCAGTATTATAGACTCTAAGTCCATCCAAGTTGCTGTGAAGTTCATAATTTTGTCCTTTATGGCTGCGTAATATTCCATTGTGTATAGGTACCATATTTTTTATTCCAGTACTCTTTCAATGGGCAGAATTTTTGGTTCCATGTTTTTGCTATTGTGAACAATGCTGCAATAAACATACATGTGCAGGTATTTTTTTCACTGAGCGATTTGAGTTCCTCTGGTTATATTCTCAGTAGGGGGATTGTGGGGTTGTATGGAAGGTCAATTTTTAGATCTTTTGGGAATCACCAAACTGTTTTCCACAGAGGTTGTATTAGTTTACACTCTTACCAACAGCATAGAAATGCTCCCTTTTCCCCGCATCCTCTCCAGCATCTGTTGCTTTTTGAGTTGTTGATGATGGCCATCCTGACTGGAGTTAGGTGGTATCTCAGTGTTGTTTTAATTTGCATTTCTTTGATGAGTAGTGAGGCTGAGCATTTTTTCATATATCTGTTGGCTGCTTGTATGTCTTCTTTTGAGAAGTG
>CAUYQG010180936.1:0-14749 GCA_963574415.1 Tarsius wallacei | reverse complement strand
AAAAAAAAAAAAAAAAAAAGCCAACAGGGAATGAATGCTGAACAGGCAAAAATGTCTATTAAATCCCTTCTGCTATATGATGGAGTAAGGCAACAAATGGTGCTTTCCTAAGCCTCTCAGCAGGAACCTCCTCAAGCGAAGGGTCAAGGATCTGAACGAGTTCCTCAGAGTTGGTGTTTTTCCCTGGACATACAGCAAGAATTTGAGATGCTGACTGAAGTGAATGTGCCTTGAAGGAAGGAGTTCATAGCCACATCAGTAAAGTGTAGTTTTTGGATCAAGATGGCTTCTATTTCAAGTCCAAAGGACATCCCTTAAAACACAGCCATGATTGGGCACGAGGACTGGGTGGCTCCCTCTCCCAGTGATTTCGGAGCCCGGGCACGCGCTTTCTCACGGGGACCCCTGCGCCTTCACGCATCGAGGGGAGCAGTCCCGACGTCGGCGAGGATCCACACGGGTGTGTCGCCAGGGCTTCGTTTCCCGCCTTACGCTGTCCTGTCACTTGGCTCTTAACAGAAGGCGGGGAACGCCTCCGATCGCTCCGAGAAACAGCAGCTTCTTTTCGCCGCCGCCTCCAGCCGAGCGGCCAGTCCGGCCGCCAGCACCCTGGGTGCCAGCCCGCGCCGCGCCGCTAGGACAGGGGCCGCTCCCCGCGCCTTCTCAGCCTCCCGGCCGTTAGGGTGGCCAGCGACTGCACCGGGGAGAGCGTCTCCTGCCGACGCCCGGAGAGGCTGGCCCGGCGTCTGGGGGTCGAGCCCTGGAGCGCGCGGCCCCCGGCACCGGCGGCCGAGTGCGCTCGCGGCCCGGAGAGCGGCGCCCGGGCCGGGAAGGTCGCATGCGCACCGCGGCGCTGGACGGGCAGGGAAGGGGCGGGCGGGGCCGCGCGGCCGCCGGAGCCCGCGGGCCACCCTCGACGCATGCGCGGAGGGAGCGCAATCTCGGCCTCGGCGGGCGCCGCCAGGGTAGACGAGGAAGCCCCGCAGCGAGCGCGGAGGAAGCCCGGCCGCCAGTGCCCAGGTGAGCGGCACCCCGCGGGGGACCCGGCCCGGCGCCCGCGCGGGTCGGCGGCGGCGCATGCGCGCTCTCGGCGGTGGGGGCTGGGAGGGAGGGAGGAGCGCGGCGGGATCGGTGGGTTTGGGCGGGTGGGCTGGGGCCCCTCAGCCCCGGGTGCTCCGCGGGAGCCGTGGCGCGTCCTGGACGCAGCCGGGTCGGCGGCCCCGCGTCCCGGAGTCCCGGGAGAGGAGCCGGAGCCGCCGCACGGTGAGGGCGCGGGGGGCGCGGAGGCTCGCGGCGGGGGCAGGGGTTGCAGCGCGACTGGCGCGTCCCGCTCGGCGCGTCTCCCCCGGCTGGCGCAGGCCGCCGACTGGGCCTTGGGCGCTGGCCTCTGGGCAGCGGGCTCCCTGCGGGCCGGCCGGCGGCGCGGGCCGACTCCTGCGGCTGCGCCGGGAAGGCCGGGACCCGCTAGGCCTTGTGACCCACTTTATCCCTGTCGCCGCCCGGCACGTTTGGAGCGGCGCCCATTGGGGCGCGGGGCGGCCGCTCCCCGAGCCCCCGCCCCCCGGCCCGCCCGCGCTCCCCCCGCCCCCCGTCCGGGCCCGGCCCGTTAGCGGCCGCCGATCCCGGCTCGGCCCTGGGGAGCGCGGCTCGGCGGCGGCCTGGCTCCCCTCGCCCCGGGCAGCGCGGTCCGAAACCGCTGGCTGGTGGCTGCGGCCTCTGACCCGACGAGGAAGATCGGTCTGGCGGCGGCTCTCGCTGGGAGCGTGCGGCCCGGCCCCGAGGCGCGCCGGCCTTCGGCCGACCGGCGCCCGCCTCGCCGCGGAGCCAGGCGCGGGCGCTGAGCTGGGCGGCCCTTGCGGGTCAGCTGTCGTGCCGGCTCCGGGCCCAGCCGCAGGTAAGTCCGCGCGAAGTTGCATCTGGATTGGAGGAGACATTGCGGGGTGTCTCCTCCTAAAGAGCTGCTCCTAGAGGGTTGTTATGCCGACCGCGAGCCGCCCTTCTCAAACCCTTGGGTCGCCTCGAATCCGGTTTGCCGAAATTGTGTTGGGGGAAGGACGCCCGAGAGCTCAGGAGGCGACCGCCAAGTGCCTTCCAGGCTTCCCATAGCCTGGAGACGGGAAGGCGGGTCGTGGCCAGCCCTGGAAGAGGGAACTCGTCACGGAGGGGTAGGCTAGGTTTTAACGGTCGCGAGGTGGCGGGGGTCGCGAGGTGGGGGCCGTCACGGCAGGGACCAGCGCTGACTTCTCTGTGTGAGAGGACTGAGAGGCTGCTGGAAGGCTCCTAGGGAAGGGGGGAGGAAGTGGGGGGTGGGCCCTGGGATATATGTACTGTGTGCGGCTTCACATTTCTAAATGTCTGTGGCTGTATACGGAGTCATAAACCAGATTAAACAACAGCCTTCCACCCCAAAAGAATTTATGTGGTTTTGTTACCTAAGTTATAGTGATTTGGGCCATTTTCCGTGTGATTTTTTCTTAATATTTTTTAGAAAAATGATCTAAAGTTAAGTGTGGGTAAATTTGATGGCTACTTGCGCTCTAATTTTTAAGATCCCGAGGTCATAATTTTATCTTTTAAAGACGTTTACGTATATTTTGCCTTAAATATATATATTTGGCGTTATGGCTGGATTATGCTGCTTTCAGAGTATAGTTTTATGTCTCCCTCTTTTTTCTAGGTGTATAAAATTTTACTTTATTAACCCCAAATTTTCATGACAAACAATTGGAGAATATGGACATTTTGTTAAAATGATAGTGAACTTGATTGTCCAGGTTAGTTTACTTTTCAGGTTGGGAAACTTTTCTTTCTCTTAAGGAATTCGGATATGAATCCCAGTGAATGTGTGTGTGAGTGTGTTTTTACTTCTTATGAAAAAATAAAACTAAAAGCAAGTGTTTTGTTTGGGACAATGGATTGTTGTAAACCTTTTTAATGAGGTTAAGATTGAAAGGGGGTTGTTAGAGTAGGTAAAATTTAGGTGACACTTAAACTCCCTCTGGTGACTAATGTTGTATAATCAAAGTAGTGAATAGTGAATACAGAGCAGCACTTGCTGTGGACATTTTTAATACCATTACCAGTATTTTGTAGGGTAGGATACTTGTATTATTTCTAGTTGATATGTAGATTTCTAGTAGCCAAACTCCTGCAAAATGGCACTTATTTTTCATTTGAACTCCATGTGGGTCTATGCAGTCTTTTAAAAAATGGAGTCACATTTCAAATTTTTATTTTAAGTTTTGTTTTTAAAGTTACAGGAGGAAATTGATGCTCATGAAAAGTTGAAATGGTACAGTGTGTATTTATAAGTGACAACCCCTTATTTCCAGTTCTAGCTCATATTCCTGCCCATAGATAACCACTGCAAACACTTTGGTATGTAACCTTCTAGATCTTTTTCTGTACATTTGCAAATATATCCTTTTCAGTCTTGAAAACAGAACTGTCTTGAATGATCGCCAGTTTGCCCATAGTGGGCTCTGTTATTACCCACAGGATAGGGAAATGACCTGAAGCATGCCAGAAAGCTTAACATTTGTTATACACCTTAGGACATACTTTTCTTTTGAGGCCAGTAGAATTTGCAGGGGCAGGGGATGGGGGGCATACTGTGTGAACTTTATCTGGTATAGATTGGATTCAGCATAAAGACTTGAATTCCTTAAATTTTATAGGACTCTTTTTTTTCTTTTTTGAGCTGGAGTCTCACTCTGTCGCCCAGACTGGAGTGTAGTGGCCGCTCCCGGCCACTGCAGCCTCGACCTGCTGGGCTCCGGCGAGCCTTCCGCCTCAGCCTTCCGAGTAGCCGGAATTACAGGCACGCGCTACCACACGCAGCTGATTTTTTTATTTATTGTAGAGATGAGGTCTCGCCAAGTTGCCCAGGCGGGTCTCGAACCCGCGGGCTCAGGCAGTCCACTCACCTCAGCCTCCCAAAGTGCGGGATTACAGGCTGAGCCACCAAGCCCGGCTATAGGACTCTTTAGAGTCTGAGTTTTAGGGTTTTCTTTGGCTTTGGACTTTATCAGTGGCTTGTGGGCTAAACCTTGATTTTGGTCTCTTGTACTTGCAGACCACCAGGAAAGCCTTCTAGACATCAGCCTCTTCATGCCCTCTGAAGTGAACCTAAACTGACTCTGTCTAACTAAGGAACATAGATGGACTTGTATGAAAGTCCAGCTTTTGAAGGCAAAAGGGGAGGAGAGGCTCTCTGGTCTGGCTTGTGCTTAGCTGACCACAGACCACTAGTAATGTACTCTCCCCCCAGTCCTCACTGCTTCTCTGATGGCTTCAGAGGGCGGGTTGGTTGGTTGTTAAATCAAGTTACAGAGAATTACTAAACCTTAATTCTTTGTAGGTAATTCTTGTAGTTTGCATAAAGTGTTAACCAAGACTATTTACTTTGTGATGTACATAGAAAGATACATGCAGTTGACTGTGCCCTCAGTGGGTTTGAAGCCTACTATAGTTATTATTAGTATTATTATTTTTTAGTTAAGTGTTTGTCGCCCAGGCTGGAGTGCAGTGGCACACTCATGGCCACTCCAGCGTCGACCTGCTGGGTTCTGGCAATCTTTCCACCTCAGCCTTCCAAGTAACCCGAACTACAGGTGAACGCTACCATGCTGGGCTAATTTTTGAAAGTTATTTA
This sequence comes from Tarsius wallacei, assembly GCA_963574415.1. Lineage (NCBI taxonomy): Eukaryota > Metazoa > Chordata > Mammalia > Primates > Tarsiidae > Tarsius > Tarsius wallacei. The sequence goes on along the minus strand of CAUYQG010180936.1, from coordinate 10,095 downwards.
TTGTAGAGATGAGGTCTCGCCAAGTTGCCGGGGCTGGTCTTGAACCCATGGGCTCAGGCAATCCACTCGCCTCAGCCTCCCAAAGTGCTGGGATTACAAGCTGAGCCACCGAACCCAGCCTACTATGCTTATTTAATATGTAAATTAATAATTACAACATAAGATAGGAGATGACAGGTACCAGAAGCAAGACGAATATAAGGTGTGTAAGGATGAGACTCTTTCTGACTTTTTGGGGGAGTGGGGGGAGGACATGGAGTTTTGAGGGAGAATATGTATCTCACTCAGTTGAGACAGGATAGATGATGGAGCCTGGTGGCTCACACCTGTAATCTCAGCACTTTGGGAGGCTGAAGTGAGAGGATTGCCTGAGCCATGGGTTTGAGACCAGCATGGGCAACTTGGCCAGACCTCATCTCTACAATAAATAAAAAATTAGCCGGGTGTGGTAGTGCGTGCCTGTAGTTCCAGCTACTTGGAAGGCTCCCCTGAGCCCAGCATGTCAAGGCCACGGTGCCCGTGAGCGCCACTGCACTCCAGCCTAGGCAGCAGAGTGAGACTCCAACTCAAAAGAAAGGATGGAATAAAATTAGAAAGCCCAGATCTTAACTCTTAATGTAAAGAATTAAGTTGAATTTTTATAGCAAGCACCTATCAGACTAGCTATCTTAATAGGTTTTTTTTTAGGCTTTTCCACTGGAAAGAGTCATTAGCTATTTTATTTGATAATTATGATATAACCCCTACAAACTTTAGATTTCAAGATAGCTAGACATATTAAATCAGAAAATTTAATTCTATCAGTTAACTGTTATCTTCCATCAAATACGTCAGCCAGTGTTAGTATCTCATTCTTTCCTCAAAGCATCTACTTAATGTCACCTCTCTCCCACATTTTACTTTGGGTGCTATGTCAAATAAAAAATTTGTTTGCTGTTAATATTTTAATAAAACAGCATTGTAGGGGGTACATCACTCAAAGTCCCACACTGTAGCAAAATGACCTTTTATTTGTGTCTGTTTCCTTACAGTTCTTTTTTGTTTTGTTTTGTTTTGTTTTTGAGTCGGAGTCTCTCATTCTGTCGCTCAGGCTGGAATAAAGTGGCATGCTCACGACCACCGCAGCCTTGACCTACTGGACTCATGTGATCCTTCTGCCTCAACCTTTTAAATAGCGGGAACCACAGGCATGCACTACAACGCCTGGCTGATTTTTTGATTGATTGTAGAGACGAGGTCTTGCCAAGTAGTCCAGGCTGGTCTTGAACCCCTGAGCTCAGGCAACCCCCTTGCCTCTGCCTCCAGAAGTGCTGGGATTACAGATATGAGCCACCGCGCCTGGCTTCCTTACAGTTCTTTACAGATGCATAAAATAACATTTAAAAAAAATCTATTTCCTGTAGTCATTATGCCAATGGATGTTGCATTTTCTCCTTTTCTGAATCTAAAATTCCAGATGGAGTTGTAGGAGTTATTTATAGAACACTTTTAAGTGTCAGGGCAATTTAATTCTAATTGACTACAATTATATAATGGAATATTATTTATTTATTTATTTAAAAATTTTTATTTTAAAGATGGTAAAATTCAGGGTTAGGTATACAAATGTTCATTATGCAGGTACCCTTGTTGATAGGTATGCCACCCCCCGGGCAGTTTCCCACTACTGCCAATCCCATCCCCCCTCCCCTGGCGGTTTTCCACTACTGCCAATCCCTTTCTTATAGTATAATGGCATATTTATAGGTTGTTTCATAACCATTTGTTAATAGCCCTGTTAGGTGTAACTTCTGTGAATTAGGTATAAAGAGATCCCTGTTTTTCTCCATGTTTTTGATTATGCAAATATTAAATTATCTAAACTCATTCTTGTAAATATAGTCTCAACTCTGAGTTATTACTTTAGTTGTGTATTTCACAAAGATGCAATTCTGCTGTTGTAAGTCTTAAAAATCTACAGAAAGAAATCACTTATAAACAATGAAATGAATTTTTATGAATTGCTTTGACTTTTATTGTATGCTGTTTTGGATATTATTTTTTTATTTTTCAGAAATACTTTATTTTCATTTCTATGTTAATAATGACATATTAAGAAAAAAATATGCATATTTTACAGAGTTCATATTTAGGTACTTACTTTTTTTTTTTTTTTGAGTTGGAGTCTCACTCTGTCGCCCAGACTGGAGTGCAGTGGCCGCTCCCGGCCACCACAGCCTCGACCTGCTGGGTTCTGGTGATCCTTCCGCCTCAGCCTTCCGAATAGCCGGAATTACAGGCATGTGCTACCGTGCCCGGCTGATTTTTTTTTTTTTTTTTTTTTTTAATTGTAGAGATGAGGTCTCGCCAAGTTGCCCAGGCGGGTCTCAAACCTGCGGGCTCAGGCAGTCCACTCACCTCAGCCTCCCAAAGCGCGGGATTACAGGCTGAGCCACCGAGCCCGGCAGGTACTTACATTTTTAATTCTCATCCCAGATAGTAGAAAATGAAAGTACAGGTTCATACATGTTCAAAAGTTTTTGTATTAAAAAAAAAAAAAGACAAAAGGGGGTTCTACTAATGAAGGTTAAAACATATTCCTAGCTAAGAATTTATTATTTATTAAGTATGGTTTACTGTGTATAGTTGTCTTTATTTTTTTCTTAATCTCTTTCCCCCCAGCACATCCTTAATGAAAAACTTGGGAAACACTAAAAGAGCACAGATTAAAATTTTAAAACGTAATTGGAAATCCCACCACCAAGAGTGCTGTTGTTGGTCTTTTGGAATATCATCTTCCTGCATTTTGCTTGGCCACTGCATAAGTATATGTACACCTATAGATGCTTGATGTATGGGCTTATAGTACATCCACTGTCATGCATGCTATTCTAACAGTGATTTATCCACATATTTTTATGTCAGTATTTTTCTACTACGTGATTATTTTTAAGAGCTACATGGTATTCTCATCTATGTTTATGTAAAAATTTACTTATAAGTCTTTTTCTATTTACTTGTTTTCAGTATTTTCAGAGTGAGTTGGAGTCTCACTCTGTTGCCTAAGCTGGAGTGCAGGGCACAACCATGGGTCATTGCAGCATTGACCTACTGGGCTCAGGGGATTCTTCTGCTTCAGCCTCCCAAGTAGCTGGAACTGTGGGCGCATGCCACTATATCCAGCTAATTTCTTTTTTCTTTCCTTTTTTTTTTTTGTACAGACGAGGTCTTGCCATGTTGCCTAGGCCAGTCTTGAACAACTGGGTTCAAGCAGTCCTTCTGCCTTGATCTCCCAAAGTGCTGGGATTACAGGTGTGCACCACCACACCCAGCCTGACTTTGTATTTCATGAGTATGAAATCATTTGGATAGAAATGCTCTTATACAAGGGGAGACCCCCCCAAAACCTGGAATTTATTTGTTGAAAAATGTGTATTTATTCTTACATGTTTAAACTTCAGTCATCTTCAAAGTACTCTCTGATGCACTATACCTGTCAAGATGCTTTTTCCACTGCTCAGATCAGTTTTTTAACTCATCAATTTTAGGTAAGCCGTTTCCCTTTGAGGACTTTTTTCATCCAGGAAAGCAAAAAAAGTGGCTGGGGCAAGATCAGGTGAACAAGGAGGGTGGGGCATAGGAGTCATGCTGGTTTTGGCAAAAAAAAAAAAAGCTGCTGAACGCTCAAACAAGGTGTGGTTAGGTACGTTGTCATGGTGGAAGAACCAGTCACCTGTTTGCCACAACTTGGAATGTTTCTTCCACAAATTGTGATGCAACCTTTTCAGAATTTCCAGATAAAAAACAGTGGGTTCATAGAACACTTAACTAGCAGGTGGATCCTGTACTACAAGGGGCCTGCCCTCCAAAAGAAAATTCCATTTTTCTGGGGGTCCCCCCTCGTATAAGTTGTTTGAGTTGCATGGGAATCTGTGAAGTAATCCACACACAGGATTAAAATTTGAGCTATAACTTTTCCCCCCAGTCGTCTGTGTTCAATGGAGAGTTTTAAAAATTGCTCCAAAATTGGAAAATCGAAATACCAAGAAATAGTTTCTTATTACTGAAAGAATTGACATTAACTTAATACAGAATTTCTGTGGCATTTCATTTACCTGCTAGATATATAACGTTAGCATTTTCTGCATCTTCCAGTTTAAATTGAGGACAAAAACTGTTTTGTTAAACTATTTTCAAGAGAAAAGATATCAAAGTTTAATATAATGTATAGTTTTAATGTGTTCCTGTTTGGAAGTTATGCATTTTTTTCATGTTCTTATGGGTATTTCTGATGGTGATTGCCTTTTACTTTTATAGCTCTTTTCAGGAAACAGTTGGGTCAGGAAAATGTTTTTAGATATTTTACCATTTTCCCTGTTTATGCACAGTGACATGACCAGATTAAGTGTGATTTTATTCTGCACACAGCTGCATCTTATTTGTTACCTGAAACTTACTAGCTAAGATAGCAAACTATTTGAACAAGGCTGTATGCTTATATTTATAGCACGGTGTAGTAGTGAAGGGTATAGAGGTCTATAGCTAGCCTGCTTGACTTTCATATTCTGGCTCTACCACTAACTGGCTGCGTGACTTTTGACAAATTATGTTACCTCTTGATACCTCAATTTCTTATCAGTAAAATGGAGATTCCTAGGAGTTTAATAAGACTGCAGTAAGCTACGATCACACCACTGCATTCCAGCCTGGGTGACAGAGTGAGACCTCATCTTTACAAAAAAAATAGAGATAATACAGTTTATAATATTATATGGTGACTAAGTAAGACAATATATGCATATTACTTAGAAAAACAGGTGTTTATCACATTTATTACGTGTTCAATAAATGCTAGCTTATTATTCCTGTTGTTTTGTTACTTTCATAGTATGTACCAAACATGGCTGTTTTTAAATTTTTGCTCCCAATTTAATGTAAATTTAAATGGGTTTTTAAAACTTGCTTAAGGTGGTTTTTTTTTTTTTTTGAGTTGGAGTCTCACTCTGTTGCCCAGGCTGGAGTGCAGTGGCACGCTCATGGCCACCCCAGCGTCAACCTGCTGGACTCCAGTGATCCTGCCACCTCAGCCTTCCAAGTGGCTGGAACTACAGACACGCGTGACCACTCCCGGCTAATTTTTTAATTTATTGTAGAGACGAGGTCTCGCCAAGTTGCACGAGCTGGTCTCGAACCCGCAGTCTTAGGCTATCCACTTGCCTCAGCTCCCAAAGTGCTGAGATCACAGACTGAGCCACCGAGCCCAGCTTGAGTTTTATATTTATATAGGGAGATTGAGAGAATTTGACTTTTTTATGTAACTTAGACTAATAAAAAAGTTACTAGAACATGTTTCCAAGATGCTTGATATTGTATATTTCTTTGAAATCTCTTTGCCAAGTAAAGTTTTGATTCACAAAATTGATGACTGGTTTTCTTTTATGTTTAAAACTTAAATTTTAATTAAATAATGTTAGAAATTATTTAGAAAAAACCCTACAAATTAAAACAAAAAAATTTGCAACTTAAATTTTATTTTGCAACTTTACATATAGTTCAATAGACATTTCACACATTTTTATCAAAAGCAAGAGGAGAAATGAAAGATATGTTAGCCATTGAAATGCTATTTCCAATTCTTACCTGAACATGTGTATCTCCATCAGAAATGATGATATAATTATAAAGCTTAGTTTCACCAGTAGAACTGAGTGAAATAAGTTGATGTTTAGCTTCTTTTTAATTTGATCACATTCTTCTGTTTTTATGTAAATTTGTTATTTGTTGGAGGTTTTAATTATTAAAATTTATAATGCTGATCTTTTTCTTTTGAAAATAATTTTGTGGTTTCTGTAAAAGTGAATTATGCTAATTGGAAAAGAGTTAAAGTACCAAAAACTGTAAAGAAATCTGTGATGCAAAGATTACCTAAATTTTCAGGGGTAGCACTGTTAATATTATCTTTTCCAGCTTTTTAAAGGCGTGTGTGTGTGTGTGTGTGTGTGTGTGTGTGTGTGTATGTGTGTGTGTGTGTGTACATGTATATGTTTCAGTGTTACAGCAAGTGGAATATGTACAGATTTTTAGATCATGTTTTTTGAATGGTCTGCTTGTGTATAAATACAGTACATATGTACATTATTTTAACCTAGTTTTTTACTTCAAGTATTTAGTTCTTTTATATTTTTGCCAATAACAGTTGAGATTTTAACTACCATCAACTTTAAGATCACGTCTATTTTCTCTTGAAAATAGCTTTTCTCTTTGAGTCATCTGTTTTGTTTCTTTTTTTCCTCCTCTTTTGGCTTTCTTTTGTGTTAATAAAATTATTTTGTTCCATTTTCCCTCTATTGTTATATATTATTTTTTGTATCTTTACTGATAGGGTAATATTTTTATTATTACTAATATCTTTATTATTTTTTATATCTTTATTCCAGAGGTATTTTTAATACTTTTTCTTTGTCTTAATTTTACTGTGCTTTTTTTTTTTTTTTTTTTTAGTTGGAGTCTCACTCTTTTGCCCAGATTGGAGGGCAGTGGCACACTCCTGGCCACCGCAGCCTCGACCTGCTGGGCTCAGGTGATTCTTCCACCTCAGCCTTCTAAGTAGCTGGAACTACAGGCATGCACCATCATGCCCGGCTAGTTTTTGATTTATTGTAGAGATGAGATCCTGCCAAGTTGTCCAGGCTGGTCTCGAACCTGTGGGCTCAGGCAGTCCTCTCATCTCAGCCTTCCAAAGTGCTGGGATTATAGGCAAGAGCCACCGCGCCTGGCCTTACTGTGCTTTGACTATGACATGTTGATGTGTGGTTTTCTTTGTTAAGTATGTTGCTGTATGTTCATAATGCTTTTTGAATGTGTTGCTAGTGATGACTTTTGGTTTTGGAAAGTTCTGTGTTACCTCTTCAAATATTTCTTCTGTTCTTTCCTTTTAGAGTTCTAGTTTTAATGTTACACCTACTGATCATGGTCCCACATGTCACAAACATTTTTTTTTCTATCTATACTTCAGTTTGGATATTTTCTATTGTCCTGTCTTCTAGTACCAAAACTGTCTTCTCTTGTGTCCAAACTAATTTGTGTTCTTAATTTTACATTGTAATTTTGAGTTTTAGAATATCCGTTTGATTTGACTTTATAGAATTTTAGTAAACTCTGGTTCTCTTGAACGTATTAATTATAGTTATTTAAATGCTTGTTTATTAGTTCCAATATCTGCTTCATCCATTGGTCTGTCTTGTTTGTATTTCCTGTTGGATATGGGCCATAAGGTTGTATGGCTTGGTCACTTCACATGCCTGCTACCTTTTCCAAGAAACTTTGCCACTTCATCTAATTATTAAATTTATAATATAAAGTTCTTAATATTCCATTAAAAAAAATCTGTAGACAGTGTAGTGAGTCTAATATCTGCATAATATGTTGAGGTTTAATATTGTTCTTGATACTGGTAATTAGGGTCTTCTTTCCTTTTCCTTGATCAATCTGGCTAGAGGATTATTAAATTTATTGAGGTTCTCAAAGGGTTAGCTTTTAGTTTAATCAGTTTCCTCTAGTTTTTCTTACTTATCCTCTGATTTTTATTATTTTCTTTCTTTGGCTTAAATTTGTTGTCTTTTTTAGTTTCTTAAGATAGACGCCGAGGCATTGGCTTGTGACCTTTTTTCTTTTCTAATATAAGCATGCTATACACTTTCTCTACTTGCTTACAATTTTTGATATATTTCATTTTCATTCAGTTCAAAATACTTTTATAGTTTTGCTTTTGTGTCATCTTTTATCTATAGATTATTTTGAAATGTGTTATGTAGTTTTCAAATATTTGACTATTTTCCAGAGATCTTTGCTACTATTAATTTAATTCCACTGCAGTTAGATTCTTTTAAATTTGTTTTATGACCCAAAATATGGTCTGTCTTGGTAAATGTTCCTCATGTACACTTGAAAAGAATCTGTGGTCTATTGTTGTTGGAGTGTTTAATAAATGTCAATTAGGTCAAGTTTGTTGATTGTTTTATGTCTCATAATTTTTTATTGAATGTCAGGCATTCAGACATTGTGTACTAAAAACAAAGCAAACATTACCAGGTAATGGTACTTTTTGCCAGGGTGGGAGGGGGCTCACCTTTTTTTCCTAGGCCAATGGACTGGAGAGCTAGTCACCGTAAATGATGTGGAGGCTGGGTTGCTATTTTAGTAGTTTGGTGGTACTCTTCCTTTTATTTCCCCTTTCTCAGATGTTATCTTCCAGGGCTTTCAATTCAAAGGGTCTTTGTCCCTTTAGCTGTGCAGAAGGTGGGAAATTTCACTTTGATTTTCAGTTTTCCAGTTAACTGTTTAGCCTCTTGCCCTGCACAGCTTTAAAATTCAGCAGATGTCCTGAGGAAGATACCAGCCTTAAGCTTGAGGTCCTTATGTGACCCTTTTTGGAAGAATTAGTCTCCTAATTTTGTCACTCCGTCCCTGCGTGCACCCCAAAAGTATCTTGGCTTCTCTGTTCCTCACCAACAATATTTTACATAAGCCAAGCCTCAATTTTCATCCACTAGCCCAGTGGTTCCCAACTTTTTTGGTATTGGGGACCAGTTTCATGTAAGACAGTTTTTCCATGGATGGAGTGTGTGTGTGTGTGTGTATCATCAGGCATTAGATTCTCGCAAGGAGGGCACAACCTAGATTCCTCCCATGTGTTCACAGTAGGGTTCATGCTCCTGAGACTCTTAACTCCACCACTGATCTGACAGAAGGTGGAGCTCTACTTGCCTGCAGCTCACCTGCTGTGTGGTCCAGTTTTTAACAGGCCTTGCACCTGTACCGGTGTGCGGCCCAGGGGTTGGGGACTCCTTCTCTAGCCAACACCATAACTAGGAAATACCTCCAGATTAAAAACAGATGGACATCCTAAAAACATTCCTCCTCTTTGAAATTTTAGACCTTCTTGGTATTTTTGTTTATTTAAAAAAATTTTTTTTTTTTTTGGAGAATTACTCTGTCCCCCAGGCTGGAGTGCAGTGGCATGATCACAGCTAACTGTAGCCTTGAACTACTGGGCTCAAGCAAATTCCCTGCCTCAGGCACCTGAGAAGCTGGGACTACAAGTAAGCACCATGCTAGGCTCACTGTAAAAATTTGTTTTAGAGGGAAGCTCTCGCTATGATGCCAAGGCTGGTCTTGAACTCCTGGGCTCAAGTGATTCTCCTGCCTTGGACTCCCAAAGTGCTGGGATTACAGGCATGAGCCACCATGCTTAACCAGACCTTTTGTTTCTTAAGTGTCCGCAGTTCTCTGCTGTCCTTAAAAATATGATTTTTATAATTCATTTAGCTTTTTAGTTGTTTTTAGCAAGAATATTGGCCTGCTGTAAACTCTTCCATTCTACCTAGATGTGACAGCTTTATATAATTGTTACAGCCTGATTGGATTCCTGTGCCCACTACCCAGAAAACCTAAAACTGATGCAGCCGTTGCAGTGGAGAAAGAGTTTAATACTGCAAAGCAGCTGAGCAAGGAGGGCAGGAGAAATCTCTTAAACTTGCTTCCTAAAAAATTCAGAGTATAGGGTTTATTAAAAGGTTTTGGCAGAGGGATAGGGACTTGTTGGTTGGTTGATGGTGTCGTAGGGGAGTGTTGAGACTGTATGGTGGATTTCCTGGTGTTCTGGGTATGGATAAGAGTTTGGGGTCCGCCAGAGTACAAAGACGGAAAAAGATCTCAGTTGTCATTCTTTCAGTAGATACTATTGATATTATGTTTCAGTCTTTAATCCATTTAGTTAACTTGTATATATGGTAAGAGTTTGACATCATTATTTTTCTTTTTTTTTTTTTTTTTTTTTGAGTTGGAGTCTCACCCTGTCGTCCAGACTGGAGTGCAGTGGCCACTCCCAGCCACCACAGCCTCGACCTGCTGGGCTCCGGCGATCCTTCCGCCTCAGCCTTCCGAGTAGCCAGCATTACAGGCACGCACTACCATGCCCGGCTGATTTTTTGATTTATTGTAGAGATGAGATCTCGCCAAGTTGCCCAGGCGGGTCTCGAACCCGCGGGCTCAGGCAATCCACTCACCTCAGCCTCCCAAAGGCGCGGGATTACAGGCTGAGCCACCGAGCCCGGC